>JBBGZY010000773.1:1235000-1317500 GCA_037952925.1 Lithobates clamitans | reverse complement strand
TGGAAGCTCTGCTGATTTTATCATCCAATCCTGTGCAAGCTAAAATACTGTTTTTTTATTTTCCTTGCATGTCCCCCTCGGATCTACAGTGACTGCACTTCCAAGTGCACTTGGAGTGCAAAAGTGGATTTTCCTTTTGTAAATGACCCCCAATGTCTAATCTTTATGTGCACTTAAAATGTTACATGACAGGCCCCCTGTACTCTTAATACATGGAACAATGTCTGTAAAACTTTATAGAGTAATTTGTCCAAAGCTGACTAAATAACTTGCAGTCAGATAGTACAATTATACTTTTCTTCCATAAACTCTGAAGTGAATAATTATGGATATACATTGATTTTGATTATTTTCTAAAGAATTCTGAAGATTGTTCAGTCAGATTGTAATGTGTGTAGTCAGTTTAGCTTCTACATCATGTTGCCATAGCACTAACATTTTTGTTTTTCCTCTGTCCCCAGTCGTCCCACAAGACCTTCAGAATTAAGAGGTTTCTCGCCAAGAAGCAGAAACAGAATAGACCAATCCCACAGTGGATCAGAATGAAAACTGGCAATAAGATCAGGTATGTGTGGACACTTCCAGAGATTTTTGAACTCACAAATCTTGTGCTACTTAAAGGATAAGTATTTAGCATGTAACATGTTCCAGCTCCCCCTCCCCCCCCCCCCTCTCCCCCCCCCCCCCCCTCTCCCCCCCTAATCACCTTCCCTGTGATAGCAGATGGGACACCTTCTTCCCTGCTGTTTTAACATTTAACCACTTCAATACCAGGCACTTAGACACCTTCCTGCCCAGGCCAATTTTCAGCTTTCAGCGCTGTCGCAATTTGAATGACAATGGTGTGGTCATGCTGCACTGTACCCAAACTAATTTTTTTTATCATTTCGTTCCCACAAATAGAGCTTTCTTTTGGTGGTATTTTATCACCTCTGCAATTTTTTTATTTTTTGCGCAACAAATAAAAGACCGAAAATTTTGGGGAAAAAAGTTTTTTTTTGTAAATAAGTACGTTCTCCTTCAATGATGGGCACTGATATGGCTGCACTGATAAAGGCGGCACCGATGAGGGGGCAGTGATGGGTACCTATGGGTGGGCGGCATTGCTGGGCATCCCTGTTTTGTAATGTGCCAGTCAGTGCTCATTTGTGGGCACTGGCATATTTTGGGCATATTTTTTCACATGTGGATGGCCATGGGGGATGTACCTGGCCATCCACATGCTGGGGGCTTCCCTGGTGGTCTAGTGTGGGCATCTGAGGGGGCTGCGTTGATAAACAATCAGCGCAGACCTCCCCTGCCGATCGGCTCTCCTCTACTCGCGTCTGTCAGACGTGAGTGAGGAAAAGCCGATCAATGGCTCCTCCTGTTTACATCGTGATCAGCCGTGATTGGACACAGCTGATCACGTGGTAAAGAGCCCCGAGATCGGTGTAGCGGTGTGTCAGACTGCCTCGATCAGGCGCGTGGCGACTGTTATCTGCTATAGGCTGGGTGGGAAGTGGTTAAAATAGGCTTCTCCTACAACTGCATCATTCATTCACAGGGATCTTTGAATGAGTAAACTACAAGTCCCATCTGGCACATTGGCAGACGGACTTTTAGTTCTCAATGCACTACGAGTATGCTCATCAGCATGGTCGTAGTTCAGTTACTCATCCTCCAGCTTTCTAACGGAAAGCCTGTATAGAGGTACAGGCAGAAACTGGAGGTAGAGTGCACAAGAGCCTGACATTGCACTTGTTAATTCACTGATCACAGCTGCAATGCTCTGCAGGCTCCTGTAGGAAAAAATACATGCACCTTTTTTCTGCAAAATGTACTTTTATCTTTTCCTAAAAGGTGAACTTGGCCTTCAAAGCATAGCTCCATCCAAATATCTGTTAGAGGTTCCAACCTGTCTCCACTCCAATAATTTTTTTTTTTTTAAAGTTTATCCCTGCTGCAGATCTCCCATGGTAGGGAAGGAACTGTTAGGGTGCAGGAAGTGAGTGTTATATTCTCCAAAATGGACATGTCAAAATAATCTGACAGACGTTCTAACTAGCGTTGCAACGATACTGGTATCAGTGCCAATACTAATCATTTACATGAGTACTTATACTCGTGCTGATGGTCCGATACTAAAACCGTTACCTTCAGACCAGGTTCACATATGTGCGGGGGTCCAGTGCGGTTTCATTCAGCAGTTCAGGTGCAAATTTTTTAGGTGTATGACACTTGAAATCACACCTGAACCGGACTGAAAATCGTAGCGGTCTTGCTTTAAAATTGCACTGCTGCCGGCCCGCACATCTGTGAGCCATCTCCATAGAAAGCCGGCTTGGATCACACGTCATACAATTCGGTTCAGAACACATACAATGCGCATATATGTGAACCAGGGCTTAAGTCCGCAGACTGTAATCACCACCTTTATGGACGTCGTTTGAGGGAACAGTGTGAGACGTCACATCCACACTACAGGAGCTCTGGCAAGTGCTCTACTACTACACCACCAGGGCAGAGGCATGTGAGCTGGGCGTTGTGTTAAAAAAAAAAAAAAAATGCATCCAAGGAAATTAATCATAAAAACTGTCACATGACATTAAAAATGGGTATCGGTAATTGGTATCGGCGGGTACTTGAGAAAATATCGGTACTTGCTCTTAACCACTTCAGCCCCTTACCATTTGGCTAGCCAAAGACCACAGCACTTTTTGCAATTCGGCACTGCTGAACTGACAATTGCGTGGTCGTGCGACGTGGCTCCCAAACAAACTTGACGTCCTTTTTTTTTCCCCACAAATAGAGCTTTCTTTTGTTGGTATTTGATCATCTCTGCATTTTTTTTTTTTTTTTTTTTGCGCTATAAACAAAAAACAATTTTGAAACAATATTTTTTACTTTTTGTTATAATAAATATCCCCCAAAAAAATATAAATTTTTTTTACTCAGTTTAGGCTGATACGTATTCTTCTACATATTTTTGGTAAAAAAAAATCGCAATAAGCATTTGGTTTGTGCAAAAGTTGTAGCGTCTACAAAATAGGGGATAGTTTTATGGCATTTTTATAAATTTTTTTTTTTTACTAGTAATGGCGGTGATCAGTGATGTGCACCGTACCCACCCCCCACCCCCCCCCCCCCCTCCGTGACTGCGACATTATGGCGGACACATCGGACACTTTTGGCTCTATTTCGGGACCATTCACATTTATACAGTGATCAGTGCGATTTAAAGATGCACTGATTACTGTGTAAATGTGACTGGCAGTGAAGGGGTTAACCACGAGGGGGCGCTGCAGGGGTTAAGTGTGTCCTAGGGATGTGTTCTAACTGGGGGGATGGGAGCTGTGATCGGTGTTACTAGGCAGAACTGGGAAATGTGTGTTTACATCAGCATTTCCTGGTTCTTCCTCTCCGTGAGACGATCGTGGGACCCGTGGTCAGACTCCACGGAGCTCACGGCTGGCGCACGCCTGCTATCTGGACCTTGCGAGATCACGTACAATAATGTGATTTCACGCAGCGGAGCCAACCTGCTGCAGTAAATCTGCGGCGGCCGGTCTGCAAGCGGTTAAACTGTTATCAATGCATCCCTAGTTCTAACCCCTCCCTACTTTATTCAAGATGTATGAAGAACTTTGTATCAAATGGTAAGTCTGCTTTAGTTTTTAAAAAAAAATTAAAAACCAAGTACAAAGGCTTTTTAAGATTAAATCTGCTAAGAAGAAAAATAAGCATGTTTGTCCATGCCTTGGCTTCCCACATGGTTTTCTTGCAATAGTTTCATTCTTAATATACCTTTGGGGTGATTTTTGGGGCCTTTTAAGAAGGTGAATCTTCTAATTTTATTTAAGATTAGTCCTTTTTTTATAGAAAATGATCTCTATTCCCCCGTGTAATGTGAGCCAATGAGAGGGATTTTGTTGCTTTAGGGCTCAAGAACAATTCTTAGTGTGTTGACTGCTTTTTAGCATTTTCTTTGATATAAATATCCTTGGAACCTATTGTGCACCTTGTCTGTAGAGCAAAATCAGGAAGGATATTGATATTTGTCTTGAGTACAAAGCATTCCCCTCCAAGTATTTTTCAGTGCTGTTCATACAATTTCTAACAATAAGTGCAGAAAAGTTATGTGTTGAAGAATAATCTGACCAATTTCCAGCTGTCATTTTATGGGTCCATTGAAAAGGATAGATTTGCTTTGAATGGTTCCTCTTCTCCTATTTTGTAGAGGAGGTAGTAATAACTGTATGGTATAGTGTGCTCCATAATGGTCGAGGTGCTGTGGTGGAGTATTAAAGTGCCTTAGACCAGTTCTGTGACCATTTATCGTCCAGCTGAAAATTTAAAAACAAATTGGCTGTACTGTAGTTGGTCAAGATTGTCTCACTCATTAATAACTCCCACAAGATCCTAGTTCTTTTAAAACCTTATTGCAGTTAAATGGGGTCATTTCCTTTGATCCGACACCTGTGTGCAGTGTTATAGACTGTGCATAGATGTTTCAAACCAACAATGTACTCAAATGGTCTCCAAAAAGTGTATTGTACTGCAAATACTAGCGAGGGATTTGTTACCAAGAGTTGTGCAGGAATGAAGTGTGAGTTACCAAGATATCACTGTATATGGAATGTAGATTTTGTAGCTGTGCTGTTAGATTTTTGATGCTGGGGTGAGAAAAATTAAAGTTGTGTGTAATGTCTTTATTCTGAAGTTTTATGAATGTCATTTGTGGGGCCATTTGCATGTTTGACTGGATTAAATACCTCCATGTATGTAGTGCACTGATTAGAGCAGTCAGATCACTGAAAAATTTGAGTCGGCATCCGTGTGTTGTATGAAAGTTTCATATTTTCAGAAGAAAGTTTTGTTGTCATTCAGTGAGTGTGTGTACGCACTCTGTTTTGTGTATTTTGCTCCAATTTGGTGCAGCTCAGTTGCTCTGTAGTACAATCCAGAAGGTGGTTTGTCAAGTGTTAGAAAAATGGTAGAAATCCTTTTTTTCTTGATAGTATGACTATTGGGGACCTTGTCAGCATGTAAAATAACTCCCAAATCTTTATGTAAAAGACATTTATCCCCACTTTTCTGGCTGGTAGTGGGAGAGTTTAGGGTTTGGCAGCTCATCCAACACATGCTATTCATGTGTAGATTGCACGTCCCCCACTTGCCAAATATGGTGGCTCTCGCTGACCCCCCATGTCGTCATAGGTCAGGTTAATGACTAGAAGGTTGGCGGGAGGAACTACTGAAACCAGCAGGAGACGGGACAATCCTGAAAGTGTCAGGTTTCTCATCGGGCATCAGCTGACCTCTCCTCTTCAACACAGTGGGGGCTATTTACGAAAGGCAAATCCACTTTGCACTGGAAGTGCAGTCACTAGATCTGAGGGGAAGCTCTGCTGATTTTATCATCCAATCATGTGCAAGCTAAAACGCTGTTTTTTTAAAAATTTTCCTTGCATGTCCTTATCAGATCTACAGGGACTGCACTTGAAAGTGCACTTTGTAGTGCAAAGTGGATTTGCCTTTCGTAAATAACCCCCAGTGAGTGGCGTTTTGTGATTTAGGATGGGAAGTGTTTACTCTTTTTTTTAGCAGGGGATTATTTTTGACTATTTTGAGGTAGTTTGCATGGGTCACTTTAAACTAGCAGTGCTCAGATTTCAAAGAATGGTCAGATATGGAGACATAGGCCTTATGGCCCTATACACATCATAAGAAAATCGTGTTGTATCACAGAGGCTAACACAACTATATCTCATGTTTATGTCGAACTTAATAAACTTTTCTTTGGATAAAAAGATAAAAAAAATCGTGCAAAAAATACCGCTTTCAAAGCGTTCGTGTGGTAATCTGATCATTAGTACACAGCTTTTAAGAGCTGATGACAATTCATGTAAAATTATCCGATGGGACAAGCACAAAATATTTTCTTGTACGATTTCCATTTAAGCAGTACAGTTCTCTGAAAATACGATATGAATACACTACAACACATTACAACACTTCCGAATTCCTATTCTGCCCGAGAATTTTTGTAACTTTAGTAAACTCTTCATTTTTAATGAGACTAGCATGCAAAAGACGATTATTTGCCCGATAATCTCATTGTGTGTACCAGGCATTACTCTACTGGCTGCCAGGTCAGCCAAACATTCATGTTTATTGCTGTTAGTAAGGGGGAGAATGATTGCTAAACAGGCAAATGTAATTAGAGCAGGTCTATTAAGCTATCCATTTTTTTCCACCCTGATGGAGATTCTGGCAGAGAGCTATAGAGATGGGATCGCCTCCTCTCCCCAAAAATGACTGATTTCAGCATCTCCTGTTATTTCAGTAAAAAGGTTTCATTTGATCATTTCTGAAATACACGTTTAAGTTCTTGTCAGTATGTTTAATCTTTTAGCCAGTACAATGGGTGTTTACCTGTTCTTGCTGGACTTTTCGATCTGCCTCAATTTTCCCTTAGACCAACACTTTTTTTTTAATTTATTTATTTATTTTTTTTCTGTTAAGAACTAAGTCCTGGCTATTGAATTCTTCCATTGTGTTTGTAGTTGGTCTGTTTTTTTATATTTACCCTTTTGTATGGATTTAGCATATACTTGGCTTTTAGACATAATTAAAATCATACAGTTTGTATTACTAGACTTCATGAGCAAAAGCAGGTTGCAATTACAGTGCTTTCTCTTAATGGAAGTGCTGTCATTATCCTGCTGATAGTAAAGATGTCAGCTTGTCTGTTTTCAGCTTCACATGTGTGGAAACATTCAGCATTGACAACTACAGTGTGTGTGTGTGGGGGTTGTTTTTTTTTATTTTTCCTCCAGTATAAATCTGCTGCATGAACCAATTACACCTCCTTTATCTTTTTATAGGTATAACTCCAAGAGAAGACACTGGAGAAGGACCAAGCTTGGCCTGTAAGAAGCTGAGTCCATGGAAACTGGACATCCTGCGGGTTACTTGCCAAGACCTGATAAACATCTTATACAGTTATTTTGTAGCAGTATCTGCTTTTTCCACTGCAAATAAACCTAAGATCTACACTTTGTCTTTGTTCTTCTTTTCCTGTCCCAACTAGTCAAAATTGTAAAGGTCTTCAGAAGATCATACTGGTTACAGTTGTTTATGCATTATATAATAGAAGGTAGATACTGCATATAAAAAAAAACACACAGCTCGCAGGAAGCAACAAGGACACTGAACTTCTGGCAAGATTGACAGTACTTGCTGAAAACATTCGCCACATAACTGGTAATCGGTGTTTTGAATTTAGTGTGGCTCTGTCCACACAGCCGCATCATCAAATCACAGGGATCTGTGAATGGGAGGACGTCCCATCTGCCTCAAAAGCACAAGTGAAGTGATGTCACTGCCTTCTTACCTCCTTCAGCCCCATAACAAAACCTGGGGATGAGATATAAACATTGCAAGGGCCTATACATTGCAAAGCTCTGGGGGTTTAAATGCACATTGTAATGAATGTGCCCACATTAAAATGAAAAAGATTCTAATTTGTATTCCCATGGATGGTTTGGTGTCATCCAGTTGAAGATTTTAGTAAGTTCACCCATTAACCGGGCACGGATTCACATTCAAAATTAGAATTAAGCCTATAGGACATTTGCTGGTAAATTTATTCAGGCAAATGCTGCATGTGTTAGAACAGTAAATGAGGGGAAATTCCTCCAAATAAAAGACAGGTTTTAATGCTTTCCCACGCCATAAACTAAAATAGGATTGGTTGTACTTTAAATTTGTCTTACATAAAAATGTTAAATATTTATTGTCCGCATAAATATTTTAAAAATGGAAACTTCTGTTGCAGTGAGTGCCTGACATTTGGTGGGACCCCACAAGAAAATGAGGAGAAATTTGTTTTGTCACTAGAACAAGTATCTCCTTGGGAAGATTTACATTTACTTCCTGGTGCACTGACGTCTAACATTTTAGATTCTTGTTGCTTATGTCTGACCCTGATAAGCAGGACAAATGGGGTAAATTCTTCCAATACGGGCGTAGCTGCAATAAAAACACAACCAGGGTAATAACTTTCCCCACTATATTAACCCAAAAAAAAAAAATCCTGATCACGATGTCGAAGGGAAAGCTGGACATCCTGTGGGTTGTCCAGCTTTCCTGGCCCTGAGCTCCAGAATGTTTGGAAGTTTGGATTTTTCTGCCAACCAGGTTCCCTGAACAGTAAACAGCCTGAGGACTCCCACCAACCACCTCAACAGACTGGTATTTATGAGATTCTCTCAAGTTATTGGAAGAAACCACTTCCTCATTGACTCTTAACGCTCTGTTTGGGAGAGAGAGACTGATACATGGGATGGTCTCGAGACTGAGTCTGCTTGTTCAAGGCAGCAGGATGCGGAGTTTCAGCAGCATGGATGTGGGCTGGACTGTCTCGAATGAGACCACCATCAGTCCCTGCAAAAGCATATCAAGGGACCATGTTTGGCTAACAGTATCTGCACTTGAAAATGGAGGAACCTGATCTTTTTCTGAGAAGAGAAAGCCCTGGGCCTGATTCATGTCTATAATTCCAAGTCCTTCAGATGGTGAGTTGGATCCAGTGCAGACTTTGAGGGTTCCTTATCCACTAACTCATTGGAAGAGGTTTTACAGGGGTCCTTTGCCAGTGTCCAATAACTTGAAGCATAAAATCCAGTAGTCGAAGGCTAAACCTTTTATTGACTGTAGATACTGTATACTTTAGGTCTTGTTCACACCATGTCTGCTGAGCTGCATTATTTTTCAAATTTAACCCTTTTTGAGGTTTAAATGTCTCAAATTCACCCCTGGGCTGGGCAAAGGACTTTCTTGTCAGGTACCCATAGTGACCTCCTTTAAGTACTTAGGCATATATATCTCCCCCAAACTGACTGAGTTTTGTAAACTGAATCTATATCCCCTACTGACTCACTTTAGAGACAAAGTAAATATGTGGAACAAACTCAAAATGTCCCTGGCAGGAAGGACAAACCTCATCAAGATGATCTTAATGCCTCAGTTCTGGTACATGCTAGACAACATGCCGGTAGTTATTACACTGAGTGGTCAACTCCCTATTTAGGCTTTTATTATAGAACACCAAACCCCCCAGAATTAAATTTGAGCAGCTGCAGCACCCAAAAGAGGGAGGGGGTCTTGCTCTCCCTAGTCCTTGGATATACTATCTGGCTGCACAGTTACAGCACTTGATAGGTGGTATGGCTCCCGTTCCTGCAAGCTCATTGGCTAAACTCATAGTGATTGGCTCGGGGGCAGAGTCGATACCAGAGGGCCTAGACCCTAGAGGCTCAGTAGTTTCAACAGCTGAACAAACAAATGCCTACTTACTCCTTCAGAAGGTGTGGAACAAGGCTAAACAGCTACAGAACGTAACGGGGTATACAGCTAACAGCCCACTCTGGGGAAACAAAACATATGCAGAACTGGCCAAAATAGAACAGGGACCAAGGTGATGCCCAATGGGAATAAAACCCTTAAGACATGTTTTCCATAATGGGACTCTGTTCTCTTTCAGTGACCTACAGTCTAAATATGCACTACCATCCAACATGCTGTTCTATTACCTACAACTAAGACATGCTGTTAGGGCACAGGGAGACACAGTGGACTGGGTACAGTCCCCCACTCCTGTCTTTCATATGTTGCAGGCTGCATCAGACACAAAAGGTATAATATCTCAATGTTACCATATGCTGTTGTCATCGTTCCTGGAGGGACACCCCATGAACGTAGCGTCACAATGGGAAGCAGATTTGGGTCCCATTGCAGGTGAACAGTGGGAGGCACTGCAAGCAGTCAATACATGCATTGAATGTGTCACAAAAGGTATCCCAATTATATATATATATATATATATATATATATTACTGAGAGTGCATTATACTCCAGTAAAGCTTTCAAAAATGGGCATAGCACCCGACCTGATGTGTGGCAAGTGTAGAGCAGTGCCTGGGAATCTGATTCACCTCCTCTGGTGTTGCCCCAAACTCCATAGATATTGGATGGAGGTTCTGGCTACACTTAATCGGGTGTTTCAGACCAACGTCCCTCTTGATCCACTAGGCTGCCTACTGGGGGTTTTGGAAGGGGCGATCCCGGAGGAGGTGACAAGGATGGCTTTCGCCAGAGCACTGTTTCAGGCTAGCTAAACAATTTTTATGAGCTGGAAATCAGCTGTGCCACCAAAGGTTACTACATGGATTCAACACATGGGAAACACTCATTATGGAAAAGTACATATACCAGCACAGGGGGAACCCTGGGAAATTTGATAGGATATGGGAGGCATGGCTTGATACACCAGGAATAAGCCCCAAAGAACTAGTACAGATGAGATCGCTGAGAAGCTTATAGATGTAAACAGTAACAGGGAAGGCACCTGGATGGACATCAGAACGCATGCTGGGGCAAGGGCAGGGACACAGGAAACGATTAGATGGTAAGGGCTGGCAATGTAGCATAAAACGAAAAATCCAACAGGATATGCATGATGTTACCCTGATTAGAAGCTAAATATATACACTGTAAGATGTAACCAAGGATTGTATGTTGGACAATTTAATGACCAAAGTATACTGTGATTCGTGTATGATTATATTGTTTGTTTCTTGAGCAATAAAAACCTTTTTGGTCAAAAAAAATGTCTTAAATTCATAGAATTGTGGGTTTTTTTTAAACAACGTTTGCAACAAAATAAACAGTTTATACAGAAGAGGAACCATCCTCCAATTAGCCACAATGGTTCGAGCACAAGGAAATTGTATGGTATGAAAGGGACAAAGGGGGTTATTTATGAAAGGCCACTTTGCCCAACAAGGGCAAAGTGCACTAGAAAATGCACTTGGTCAGTCGCTGTAAATCTGAGGGGAAGCTCTGCTGATTTTATCATACAATCGTGCAAGCTAAAATGCTGTTTTTTATTCTCCTTGCATTTCCCCCTCGGATCTACAGCGACTGCACTTTGAAGTGCACTTTGCACTTGTAGTGCAATGTGGATTTGCCTTTCATAAATAACCCCCAAAGTGTCACCTTAAACAAGTAGGAAGAGCTGCTTCATGAGGCAACAGCTTAAGATGGGCTCGTCCATCACAGGTCTGCAAAAAAAGGGGAAATGGTAGGTTCCACTAATATAAGAAACATTGGGAAGGGGAGCTTATGGCCCTCATTGTGTGTTTTAACTCCTTCCCAGCAGCAATGTTTATATGCAGTCTGTGGCCTTAACACGCAGCTGCTGCATATGTGTTGCTGGGTTGTTGATAGGCACGTTCCATTGACATCCACAAATTATCATTTAACAGCTCAACTACCAACAATCGGGAACCAGTAAGACAGGCCTCTGAAGATGCCAGCCTGTGGAGCGTGATTGGAAGCCCCTCCTACTGGTCTCAAGATTCACAAGCGCTAGTGTGAAAAGGTTCATTTTTGTATTTTTAGACTGCTTTAATTTTTTTATTTGTTTACACTGAGCAACTGAAATATAAAGTGAAATTTCAGCTTAGCCCTAACTACTTTTAAAAGTTGTTCCCCTTCTAACACCTATGCTTACTATCCTTTGTAAGAAAGAAGTCAATTCTTGCCTATATTCACACCGCTCTGGTCACTTTATCCCGCTCCCCTGTGTCAGCCAGCACTGCTGCAGAGATGAGAAAGGAGCACTGACGAGTGGCCCATTAAAGCCTACGGGTGATGTCACCGCTTCAGGCTTTACCAGCCGTTGTCGAGTCATTCTCTCTTCTCCCCTGCAGGGGAGGCCACGTAATTTGAGCAGGCTGAAAATAGGTAAGTATAGACATTTTTCATACACAGGTTAGTAAGCATAGGTGTTAGGAGGGGACAGTTATAAGAGTAGTTAGAGCCGTGATTCTCAAACTGTGTGCCATGGGAGTTTTGAAATATATTTAAAATTGCTATCGTTTTGAAACCTTTAACACATGGCAAAATGAAATGGTTAATCAATGTCGCAAAATTTAACCTCCTTAGCGGTATTCCCGAGTGTGGCTCGGGGTGAATTTTCATTACCAAAAGCGGTAACCCCGAGCCACACCTGGGATCGTATCGCAGGATCCAGGCAAAGTTACTTAGCTTGTCCCCAGGATCCTGCGATGTCTCTCCGCTGTGTCCGCGGGCTGTGTACTCTGCTCAATCTATTACAGTGCCGGGCTCCGTTCCCTGCGAGCGCCGCGATGCACGGGGACGGAGCCCGGCGCCAAATTCAAAAAGTGAAAAACACATAATACATACAGTATACTGTAATCTTACAAATTACATTACTGTATCAAATTATTTCACATTCCTTTTGTCCCTAATGCTTTGTCCAATGCCCTGCATGCAGTTTTATATTATATATACTGTTATTTTTGCCTGGAAACTTTAAATTGTCCATAGCAACCAAAAAGTGTCCCTTTACGTCAAAAGTGGTTTTAGACCAGCTAGAAAACAGCTATAATAAATTAGAATCACTTGCAGAATTGAGCGATAGTGATTTGTGGGGATATTCGTCATCAAACACTGAAAGTAACAGCAACAATTCTGCTACTGAGCAAATTTCAGTGTTTTTGATTTGATTACATTATTAAATACACTTTATTATTATTATATTATTATTTGTTATAATTATTTATAGTTACCGTATTTATCGGTGTAAAACATGCACAGGCCTATAACACGCACCTTCAATTTAAGAGGGAAGTTTCAGGAAAAAAAACTTTTTTTTTTTAAATGTATTTATTTATTTTTATTTATTTTATTTCAGGTACTTATATAGCGCCGTCAATTTACACAGCGCTTTACATATACATTATACATTCACATCAGTCCCTACACCCTCAAGGAGCTTACAATCTAAGGTCCCTAACTCACATTCATATACTAGGGCCAATTTAGACAAAAGCCAATTAACCTACCAGCATGTCTTTGGAGTGTGGGAGGAAACTGGAGTACCCGGAGGAAACCCGCACAGGGAGAACATGCAAACTCCAGGCAGGTAGTGTCATGGTTGGGATTCGAACCAGCGACCCTTCTTACTGCTAGGCGAGAGTGCTACCCACTACACCACTGTGCCGCCTAAAATAAACTACTTTGAAGCAAAATAATGGTCAGTGTCCATTAATGCAGCCTTATCAGTCCCCATCTACAGCCTCGCAATTGCCCATCATTGCAGCCTGATCAGTGCCCATCATTGCAGCCTGATCAGTGCCCATCTGCAACCTTGCCAATCATTGCAGTCTGATCAGTGCCCATCTGCAGCCTTGCCATTGCCCATTATTGCAGCCTGATCAGTGCCCATCATTGCAGCCTTGCCTATCATTGCAGCATGATCAATGCCCATCTGCAGTCTAGCCCCTCTTTGCAGCCTGATCAGTGAGCATCTGCAGCCTTGTTATTGCCAAAATAAACAGAGCCGATTCTCCTGTGTACTCGGCTCGGCTTGCAGTCCCACCCCTTGACCCAGCTCTTATGATGGACATAACACCGGTCCAATGGCGGGACGTCAATGCTAGGAGGCGGGACTGGGAGTGACTGCGAGCGGAGCTGAGTACACAGGAGATTCGGCTCTATTTCGGCAGCAATCGTTCCCTCCTTCCCATCAGCAGGCAGCCGTTCGGCGTATAACACGCACACACAATTTCCCACTGATTTTAAGGGGGGAAAAAGTGCGTGTTATATAAATAAATACAGTATTTATTATATTATAATTTTTGATTCCGTGTTTCAAACTTTATCATACCCGGGATGTCTACTGGACTCTTATTTGGACAGATTTAAAGCCTCATACACACAATTGGATTGTTGGCCAACAAAACCGTGGACTTTTGTCCAAAGGGCGTTGGCCCAAACTTGTCTTGCATACACACGGCACACAATTGTTGGCCAACAATTACGAACCTACTGACGTACTATGTGGTTTTTCAGCTCTTTAGTGCCACCCTTTGGGCACCTTCTGCTAATTTTGTGTTAGTAAAAGTTTGGTGAGTGTTGATTTGCGCTTTTCTTTTCGCGCTTTTCTTTTTGCGCTTTTCATTTCGCGCTTTTCATTTCATGCTTTTCAGTTTGTTTCTGAATGGCCATCCGTCAACCAGGCATGTTGTGGAATCGGAGGAGATAACGTGTTATTTATTATTGGCCTTGGAGTTATTGCTTTGACATTATTATTTTGGTTGAGTAATGATTTGATTTAGTATATTTTCTATATTTTTGGATGCATAGAATGCACTTTTTGGTAAAGTTCTATTGGCAGATAGCATGTCTAATTTTATTTGTTTTCTTTTTGTAATGCACAATAAAAAAATTGTGTAGAATAATACTTGGCTATGTGTTTTACTTGAAATGACAGTTTGGGAGTAGGCAGTTACATTTTAAAAAATACAATGTAAAATTGACAAATGACACCAACATAGTTGTATCTTTGATATTAAAAACTAGGGGATAATGGTGTTGTGGTAACTTGTACAAATTAAAAAAAAAAAAAAGAAATATAATATTATTCTTGATATCACTAGAAAAAAAAGCCTTTAAAAATTTGTTTGCAATAACTCCATCAGTATCACCAGCAAAGCAGCTTCATTATTACCCCATTAAAGAAGAAGAGAATGTGCGCTGCATTTCGAGATTTCATAATTTGCCACGTCACGAATGTTAATTCTCCATTACGAATGCTAGTTTACAAGACCGACCGCTTCTGGCTCGTCCTTGCTTCTGAGCATGCGTGTTTGTATTTTGGACTTTTGTCCGACGGACTTGTTTACACAGGTTCGAAAATCCGACAACAGACATTAGTCCGCAGAACATTTATAAACCTGCCATCCAACATTTGTCCACGGAAAGTTGGCAAACAATTGTCTGATGGAGCATACATACGGTCGAATTTTCCGCCAAAAGCACATTTCCCGTTGGAAAATCCATTCATGTGTACGAGACTTTAGTATGTTATTCCTAAGAATTACAGGCCTACAATATAAAACGCCAAATAACCATGCAAAACAATTTACCGCTTTGAGCATCAAAAATCGGACATAATCATACAGCCAGGGAGGTTAAACAAATAACATATAGAAACGCAATCTCTGTCAGTCTGTCATTCATTGGTTCCCTTCGTAACGCAAGACTTGTTTGAGATCTCAGGAGAACTTGATCGCTCTAATTATATTATAATAATAGAGACCATTCCAACTTTGATGATTATAAATAAAGTTTGTTTATTGTTTAGTGATGGAGAAATAGTTAATCAAGTCTGGTACATCCCGTATGGGCAAGCAGATACACACTATCAGGAAGACTCACTGAACTACCACAGCGCCATTGTAATTCATTGAAAACTACACACCAACAGTCATAAAGGCTGTTCGGACCTGTAGTTTTCCATTTACAGAGGACTGTAAATGAGTGACGCAGATGGGTGGGAGGAGCCACGCTCGGCCACGTTTTTTAAAATTGTGACAGCTGGTGGGGGGAAGACCCCCGCTAGCTGTCAGAGCAGAAGCCGGTCCGGTCTGTATTTGGTAGAAGCACCCTTGGCAGCAATTCCAGCCTTGGGTCAGTGTGGATACGTCATTATCGGATTTGCAAAGTTTAACACTAAAATGTTTATAGTAAATACTTCTGCATGTAGGGAAGAGAGAATTCCTTTGGTGTTACAAATTAGACACTTCCCCTGACCAGCTGTATGGACAGGTTCTAATGCTGACTCCACATTATCATGCTGTGTATTACAGATCCTATCCCTTCCATTACATACTCAGCTGGTGCATGTCTTCTCTAAACCTCCAAGCATAATATGTGCAGCACATTTAGTGAAATTTAAATAAACAAGGAAGTCTTCAACATTTCCTGGTCAGGATGTGCCAACACCCCAGTATCACAGAGGAAGTACTGCTTTACATGATAAACAGGCTCTTCTGCAGACTACTACACCCTTTCCATAAGTTTAAATCAGGGCGGCTTTGTAAACGCACATCACAGCTGTGCCAGAAAGAGGATGCATGTTAGACCCAACACAGACACAATGATGTGCTTTTACTGTTTGCTTATGTTTGGTAAATTGTACCTGCCATCTTTCCAGTGTATCAGATGCATTGTAAATTCAACATGTATTTAAATAGCTTATCAGTTTGCTGGGACTTTCCTGTTAAATCCGACATTTGCCAAAAGTTAGTTACATCATGGAAAATGTCATTGATCCCTGAATCTTGGAAGAGACGGGACAGTATTTGTCCTCTCCTTACAAACAGCTAAATGCTCATATCTACTGGAAACCTTGCTGTTTATTAACATTGTAATGAGAGTCACGTTATTGTCACCTCTGATCAGTGCTGTACTTAAAGACACCCATGACTATGTATACAGCCACCCGGCTGCTCATAACTACTCCCTCCCTTTCTGGGGGATGGAAGACAGTCAGTCTGGTCCTGTCTGTGATTCTGTTTGTAGACATCTTAAAAAACATGACCTGCAAGGGCAGTGCTCACCAGACTTGTGAAGCCCCTTTCTGTAAACATGGACAATCTTATCTTTCAATACCAATTGTATATACAATGCACATCAGATGGTCCTTGAAGATAAAGATATAATCTTCCAGCTGTAGGAAATGACACGCTGGTGCAATCATTTGATCATCATATAGTGATACTAAAAATACTATGTTTAATTGCCATCATCCCTTCTATTTATGTATAAAGATCATGCCACTGTATATAATTTAATATAAAAAAAAATCATCTGAGAGCATCATTTAATCATTGCTGTTCAACGATCACATGATGTTTCCCAGGTCTTTTCTGTCCTCAGGGAAAGTTCTGAGGGTGGGGTTTCTATTACTATGTAGATGTAGGAATCTGTGTCTGCACAGTGATGATTGCTACTGTGCCAGTCACATGACATAAAAAAGCTTTCAGAATGGAGAATTAAAATAAATCGTTATGTAGCGCTGGTAGATTTACAATCTACCGCAGTTAGGTAAATTTAGTAAATTGGGTGTTAGGAAGGTTAAAAGTTTGCCTCTGTTCCAGCTTGGCTGACGTTGTGTGTGCTTCTGTGCTGACCGGTGGGTGTCGCTGTTACCATTAGTCAGTGTTGGAAGGGCAACGTGTCAAAGTGGATAGATGCTCCTCTCTCTCGGAGACAAGCTCGGTGGAGGTGGTCCTCCGAGTTGCATTCTGGGAAGGGGGTATTTATGGGACAGATGCCATGTTCTAGAGTGGTTTTACAGCCACCTGCTGGCCCTCCTGGCCGACAGGTATGCGTTAAGGAGCTGCATCATGGTCCTCCGATCGGGAGGCCCACGATGCTACGGCCCAGGGATGGGTCCGGAGGCTTGTCTGGGGCCTACCACCGCCTGAGCTGTCGGTCCTGTGTGACGAAGCTGGACAGCCGAGGAGATCCCAGGGGAGGACCCGTCTTGGAGAGATCACGCAGCGTGCTGCTCTATAGAGGGGCCTGGTGACTCGGTTGCAGGACGTATCCAAAAGAAGTAATCATACATCATAGTGTCGCCGGTTCGGCTTAAAGGTTCAGGCACTGTGACTGACTGTTCACTGCAGAAGATCTGATACATCCTGTGGCAGAGGATCGTGCAGATTTACCCCCCCAAGTGAGTCTGTGGCAGAGACTTTAGATTCGTGCTGCGTACTGGCTGCTAGACCGGTGAGAGAGGCCTATCCAGACGAGCAAATAGTGCGTCCCATGAGGGGAATGCATCCCACATAATTATTTGAATTCTACCGGGACATTTGTCGCTAAGATCTTGTAAGAAGATATTTGAGTTTCTCCTGAAAGTTTCCTTTTCCGTCTCTTTCCTGCTACTTCCTAAAGTTTGACTGTTCAATAAAGCATTGAAAACGTACTCCAGTGTTGGTGCGTGTGTCGTCCAGCAGTAAACTCAACGGAACCCCTAGACCCGGGGCCGGTGAAACAGAGGGAAGCAAAGTGAAGGTAACAGACCCGCTTAAACCAGCAGCTCCACCGAGAGTTAGTGCTACAGTTAATATCAACAAAGCGTTTTAAAGCTTCATACAAATCTATATTTCAAAGAAAATGTTTATTATTTTTTGTGCAACAACATGGTGTAGGTAAAGTTTAAGTTGACTGACATAGCTTTCACTTTGTTGAAATTGTAAGCTACATGGAAGAGGTTCTGCCAATAACACTCTTCACCACGCCCCTCCAGCATGTGTCTATGATGTGACTAACAGGGAGGTGAAGAGTCCATCAATCATCATCCTTTATCCCACCCCGAACTGAAACTGGAGCATGCTCAGTAGATGTCAACAGCTGGTCTACACAATCTCAGGCTGCAGATATCAACAACTGGTCTACACAATCTCAGGCTGCAGTGGGGACACAGACAGGGAAGGAGGGACAGTGAACAACAGGATCAACAAGGATTTTTGCAGTCTACAGTAAACAAATGCTACAGTAAACAGTGAGTATGAACACAATGTAATATAACATGTATTGACAGTTTTTGATGATTTGGGTTTAATGACACTTAAGATGTAAAAATAGGTCCCCCCCCCCCCCCTTTTCTCTCTCCCTTCTTTTTTTTTCTGTTGTTCTTTGGTCTCTATACAAAGGCATAATTCTGGGTACTGAACTTTATCCCTGGGCCTTGTTCTATTTCAGACGGCCCCTTTGAGATTGGGTTTGATGGATATTGCTCAAAATTCTAGACTGCTTTTCTTTATATGGTTTGAGGAATATATTGCAACTGTTATTTGCTGCCAACTTGTGGATACAAGACGTAAACATTTCCAGATCTTTATTTAGTTGTAAATTTGGTCAGCTGTTGACATTATACGATGTTCTTTGTTTGTTATGCCTATATTCTTTTTGTTTTATAAAAGAAATAGAATAAATCTATTGGACTCTTGTCTAAAAAGTATAGTTAGAGATCATTGAGAATTGGTTTGGGAAACACTGATCAAGGCCAATAATTGCAGATTACAGATCAGAGACTGATTTTAGGGCACCTTCACATGAACTTTCCAATCAGGTCCACCTGTCAGACCTTTGAAGCTCCATGCAGCTCTATGGGCAGGCTGATGTAAATGGACTTGTGTCTGTTTACAGAGTCCACCTATGAGACTGTCCAGGTTACGGGAAAAAAAACAGAAAAAGACTGTGTCGTTTTCTGTTTTTCTGGAGGTTAGAGGTAGCCTGGTGTAAACAAATGGAGACTTAAATTGGTTTACATCCGACTGCCCATGTTGCTATCACGGGTCCACCTGTGTCCACCAGACACAAACTGAATGAGCCCTTGGATATCACTTTTAGTAGATACCATCCATTTGTCATCTGTAAACACAGTTGAAAATAAAGAAAAAACACTGTATTAGGTTTGTTTGCTTTTTTTTTTTTTTTTTTCATTTATGAAAAAAATAAAATATCATGTAAACTTTTGATTTAAAACAAAATAAAAATTCTGTTTCATAAAGCATGTCTTAGGTATTATACAGTAAACATACATTGAATTAATACATGGAGTTACATAATAGGTTGGTTGGATCTAAAAAATGCAGACCTTTAAAGTGTATTTCCTGACAGACTCCATGGCAGCAACGTGTGGGTTAGCCCCGCCTCCATAACTACCATATAGGACACCTCTCCCATAAATCTTTGCTCTGGGCTCCGTAGGACCAAGTCATTGGTTCTCTTACCTGAAGATGACTCCCCTGCGATCCAGGTGTCATGTCCCTCCAATAGGCCTTGACTGTTAAGCAGGGTATGGAGTGTATATGCAGAGTAGCGCTAAAGAGCTGGAAGCCTGACTATCAGCAGGTTAGCGCGCGCGGCCTGATTGCCTAGCTGTTAGTAGGCATCCATTATCTACCATAAAGTCTGGTGTGTGTATTTCCCTCGGCCCAGGCGATCTTAGGTGGATTGGTAAGATTGATGTCATCATACATGGCACCAGTGTTTGTATTTAGATATTGTTTTTGTACCTTCTGGCTCCCTGTTCCCTCTGTCTTTTTCTCCGCTGGTGTATCCTGCCCCTGAGCATGGCGGCTGGTTCTTCCTGCGTTCCAGCCACCACTCTCTCTCTTCTGGGTCCTGGCATACGCTCTGCGTGGACCAGGAACGAAAAGAGGCCTGGTTCGTGCATGTGCGCGAGTGTCTCGTACTTGGCACTGATGTTGATGTCACCCGGCGCCACTTTTAAATCCTGCGGGAAGCCTGCAGAGCCTCGGGAAGAATCGTGGGCATTACAGCGACTTCCCCAGGCCTCTGGTTTGGCTTCCCCAGGTAAGCACTGGTTCTGTTGGGGATGGGTAGGTTCCCTGCCTGACAGCTGACCCGTGTCTTTCCCTGCAGTGTCCTGCTCTGACATCATGGATCCTTCACTGCCTCCTGATGGCCAGCCCTCTGACTGCTGGGGAGAGAGAGTGGGGTACTAGGGCGCACCAGTTTAATGTCTGTTTCTTTTCTTTCTGGTCTTTTTTTCACAGCCCTTCTAGGTCTGATCCACATCGTAGTTCCCACAGGGGAAGTGGGTCCTCAAAATCAAGACGTCCATCCTCTTGATGTGGGGCATATTCTGAAATAAAATATCTGGAAGTCACAGCTTCCTTTCGGCAATCAGATTTTTTTTTCATCCTTCCCCATGGGAAAAACAGAGGAATGCGGGCCTCGGTTAGATCCATTGCTGCTTGGATCGTTCAGACCATTCAATGTACTTATAAAGCAAAGGGCTTGGCTCCTCCAGAGGCAGTGACAGCACACTCATCTCGGAGTATCTCAATTTCGTGGGCAGCTTTGCGTCACGTCGCTCCCAAACTAATCTGTAGGGTAGCTTCCTGGTCTTCTATCAACACTTTTGTGTCTCACTACTGTGTTGAACCAGCTGCCTTATCATATGTCAATTTTGGTTTGCAAGTACTGTCTATCGAC
This sequence comes from Lithobates clamitans, assembly GCA_037952925.1. NCBI lineage: Eukaryota > Metazoa > Chordata > Amphibia > Anura > Ranidae > Lithobates > Lithobates clamitans. Next base: position 1,296,605 of record JBBGZY010000773.1, on the reverse strand, counting down.
AGTGTTCAATGCTTTTGTGTACGGCGAGTTATTTCCCACACGTTGCTGCCATGGAGTCTGTCAGGAAAACTGAAAATTTCCTATCAAATACTTACCGTAATTTTCCTTTCCTGATAGACTCCACAGCAGCAGGATTTCCCTCCCAAATGTCTGGAGTAGGCTAGTTACGGGACACGGCTGGTAGCCCAGAGCAAAGATTTATGCAAGAGGCTTCCTATAGGGTAGTTATGGAGGCGGGGCTAACCCACACGTTTCTGCCATGGAGTCTATCAGGAAAGGAACATTACGATAAGTATTTGATTGGAAATGTTCTGTTTTATGGGATATTCTGTGATGTTTTACCATGATTTTTGGTGCAAGGTAAAATATCCCACGCTAAAGCACAGTAAAAGCCATGTTAAAAGTGCAGACATACAGTAAATACAACATTTTTATAATGCTGCAGTATTCATCCCTCTTTAAAGAATCACTTTTTATTCTCCTGGTTTGAAAAAGAAACTGTTGCTTCAACTGCTCAAGCACCCCTGAGAGTGTAATGATTTGTACCAATACTTGACTTCGCCATTTTTGCTCTAGAGCTTTGTATGTACATGTAGAGAAAAAAATAAAAGGAAATTTTATAATGAGTACTATAATATATATTAAATACGGTTCTCAGAATACTTTATTTTTCATGACCATGGTCATTTAAAGCAAACCATTTAACACAGAAAGATTCCAACCCCCCTTGCCACCCTGTCTTTGGCACCCTCTGATATTATATTTTCCTGTACTGATCTTCCCATGTGGTTTCTTAAAATTCTGGTTTTGAAGCATACTACCCACCCCCTACTTTGGCTGAAAGGCAGAGTTTGGAGTGGAGCGGCCAGTTGACAGACCTCAGTGCTATTACATGGGGGCGACAGGTTATCCCATTTAATGTTATTGCCAGTGATTTAGGATGGTGCCAAGAATCTGAAAGTCAGGGGTAAGTATAGGCACCAGAGAGTGTCTAGCTAATTGTGGTGGTGGGGGGCAGATAAGGAATATTTTGTTCTGACAGGTTTCCTTTATGGTTAGGACCTGAGAGTAGTCTATTATGTTCACAGAAATCATGTGAGTACCTTAGTCTGAAGTTGACTGTGTCATCTGAGTTTGTGTTGCCTTTTATTTACTTTTTAACATAAAAAAGTTCAAATCCAGCTATGAGAATCAAGCTACCCATACAGCACAGATGCCTATCAACTGATTTGGGCAGCAGGAACAAGTAACATGCTACATATCTGTGCATATATCCTAAATACAAACATGTGATAAATACAACCATGTGATACCCAAATAGGGCAAAATCTAAGGTATTCTTTAACACTCTGTACCCAGTAGCACATACTGTACTTCTCAACCCCACCAGTCTATTCAGACAGCAGTATTGAGTAAAAGAATGCCAGTGTAAGCTCCAAGTCTCCTAACTCCCAAGTGCTAGGCCAAATACTAAGTACCAGGGGTGTCTCAGGAGAGGAAAGGACATGAGTGACATTTTCCTCCTTACTTGTAATTTACTGCAGTTTCAGAACAGAGCATTGGGGAGCAAAATAAAAGTGACTATGAGCTGTTGGGGGCAGAGACATTAAAGCAAACCTACATGGGCAAAGTATGGGTTTGCTTTAGGGCAACTCTTTCACTAGATATAACATTTAAAAAAGCCCACACTGTAAAAGAGAAATTCTACCGGTTCCACTGCCAGCACCACCAATCTTGGCTCAGTTGTAGAGCTTTGCCTTTTGAAGAAGTAGTGATGTAGATGCAAGTGGATGGAACTACAGTGTGCATCCGGGGACCAGGTATCTCACACACCAGAAAGTGTATAAAAACATTTTCAGCCACCAGCCACCATGCAAAAGAGCAAAGGGCAGCAGGACAGGCAAGTATAAATAAGTCCTTTTCTTTACAGACTGGACTTTTTTTTTAAGCTTCCTTTTATCTATCTAGTGAAAGACTTGCTTTTAGGAGCCAGTAGACATTAGGGCACTACAAAACTGCTAACTAAGCCAATAATGTATCTTAAACCCTCAACTGTGGTGGCCTAACCATATCCAATATACTCTAAATCATCCTCCAAAAATTGTTCCATTCCTGCTGAAATTGAAAGTATATGGCACTGAATATCTTTTTATCTATATTAACATTTAAGCAGCTTTAACAAATTTCATTATTTAAATTATCTATGTACCTTGCATATAAAATCATATTAATGTCTTTTTACATTGTGTATTATTTGTGCGCTTTCTGGCACACAAAGGACAGACTTATGTTTCTTGCTCTACGGGTTTTCCATCATTGACAAGTCTAGGTGGAACCAAAAGGTTAAAATTCGAATAGATGTCAATAAAAGTTTTGCTGAAAGCCACATAGTTGGATTGCCATCACAAGTTTCCAATAAACTCTAGCGTGGAGAAACTTCCAAACTTTTGTAACTTAGTAGTTCCTTTCTATTTGATATGATAAGACTGTTTATGTCCAAGAGCCTATGATAAGGTATAGGAGGGTCCCAGTGGTCTAATATTCTTATGCCGCGTACACACGATCAGAATTTCGGCCCGCAAAAGACCGCTGAGAGTTTTTCATCGGAAAATGCGACCATGTGTATGCTCCATCGGACTTTTGCTGGCCGAATTCCAGCCAGCAAAAGATTAAGGGCATGTTCTCAATTTTTCGGTCGGGAAAAGTTCCTATCCTAAAATGCGATCGTCTGTGGCAATTCCGACACGCAAAATTCCTATGCATGCTCGGAAACAATTCGACACATGCTCGGAAGCATTGAACTTCAGTTTCTCGGCTCATCGTAGTGTTGTACGTCACCGCGTTCTTGACGGTCGTAATTTCAGCGAACTTTTGCGTGACCGCGTGTATGCAAGGCAAACTTGAGCAGAATCCCGTCGGAAAAGCCGTCATATCTTTTTCCAACGAGAAGTCCGATCGTGTTTACGCGGCATTAGAGGAAATTCTCTTTTTTTTCCTAGGTAGTAAATAAAATATAACCTATTCTAGGAACCTCACTGCTGCTAAATCAGTGTGCCTTCAGTGTTGCAAGGAAATCTGTCCTCATATCTGTAGGTACATCTACATGGAGGAATAAGATAAGAAATAACATTTTGGAAATGTTGTTGTTCCCCATTCACCTCATTTTCTATATCAGATTTTTTATACAATTTCTAATGCTACAATGTGCTTTTCCTTAAAAAAAAAACAATAATTTTATACTGCCACCTTTGTAAACAAAATCTTAAAAAGTCAGTTATAGACGAGTCGAAAACCGAACATTCGATTGAAAAACTAAAATGGTGCATACAATTGTACCATCATTTGTTTAGTTTTTCCCCAAAAAATGAGCATGTTGGATCAGGCAACTTTGGTTGTGGTACAAAAATTGCGTGTCACTGCTGCCACACTAATAATCAAAAAACCAAACGACCTGACAATCGGCAAGAATTTTCGTTTGATTTTCAACTCATCTATGGCCTGCTTTAAGCAGGCTCTAAGGTTCCATTTGTCAAGCTCTTCTCTTGAAATTCTATACTAATGCTAAAATAATTCTCATCACTTTCTAATTTTCTTGTATTCCTTGAAGTCTACTTCCTATGAATAGAAGGAACATGGTTAGAACCATTAGGAAGTTTTACTTGTCTAACTATTAAGAACACAAAATATATTACTGGGTGCTAAATATACAAGTACCTGGAGAGCACACTTGGTCATTAGCACCAAAAATATCTAAACCAAAAAAAAACTACATTCAGTGGCCCTACCCACTATATTCATTAATACGCCAATGTTGTTTATTGTTTTTTTTTTTATTGTTTTATTGATTTTAAATTATACAATTAAGTCAATGATTTTATGTTTATAAGTTATGGGTCATTTTAATAATTGGTATTGGTGTATTGATGGATAGGGTGGGTAGAGCCATTGAATATTGGCCTTTTTGGTGTAATTTTTTGGTCTTTATCAAGAAGTTTTCCCTGCACTTCTCATGTCATCTAGGAAACAAGAAGAACCTTTTCAACTGGGTAAGAGCCTGCAATTAAAAAAAAAAACTTGGCAGGGATTAACTCTATCCTATTTTTCAATGAAAAAGTGCTTTTCTTGCTGTGTTTATCCTTGTTGAAGAGAGTCTGCTCACATCCTGTCCTGGGAACACAGCGTAGCTAAATCCCCCCAGCGAGTACCTTAACCCTTGTTTGTTCTATCAAAAGCTAAAAAAAAAAAAAATTTGGTTGGAGTTGGGCTGCAACATTATCTAGTGCAAATATTTTATTCTAGATCGCTCATGCTTTTTTGCTGTCACGTGCCAATAGTTACCACCTCTTTAGAAAACTATAGGCATTTTTAAAAAAGTTCCTGAGAGGTGCTACAGCCATTGTTATTTTAGCAGTAGAATCAATTTCATCACGATCTAGTGGTGCAATATGCCAGAGTGTGCTTACATGACTGTTATTATTGTTATTCCTTGCAGCCACTGCACCATTTTCCTCTTCTTCAGGAGCCCCTAACAGTGTCAGAAGCCTGGTATCAGAACTAGGCTTTAAATACTGCCAAGCCTTCCGGCCATTATGATCCCGAATATGGACATCTGCATTGTACGCACCCACCAGAACTTTGATGACCATGGCATGTCCCTGAAGAGTTGCAATATGGAGTGGAGTTAAACCCCCGCTAGCACGGGTGTTGACATCTACGAGGTAGCCACTGGTACGGGCAAAATCCATAAGTCGTATTAGGTCCTCATCGTGGCCATGTTTGGCTATCCAGTGAATAACAGAATAGCCAGTCACAAAATCTCTCTTATAAAGCAAACTAGGATCCTCCTGTAAAGACTCCTGCAGCTCATCAAAATTGCCTTCTGCTACCATGAGCATCCAAGCATGCTCAACTGGGTCAAGCACTATGCCATTTTCCCCGTAGTCCAGTTGTTGCTGCTCCTGGCCATCGACAACATCAAAACTAGCTGCCGAGATCCAAGCTCCCCCAAAAGGCAGGGATCCAGTTGTGCTCCACAGACTCCCTCTGATGCCTCTTTTTCTCCTACTTATTGTAGCAGGTGATGGAGTCCTGCATAGGCTTTCCACCCTCTTCATGCTTCTTGCGTCCCGCACTTTAGGAGTCACGGACTCTTCCTGTGCACATTCATTTAACTGTTTAGTGCTGTTGTTTTGCGGCTGAATAATCTGTCCTGTTAGTTTAGTAACGTCCTGACAACTTTTAATCTTTGTCTCCATTGTGTCCATGATCATCAAATCGACCCAAACTTGGTTCTGTAGCCGTCATTTAAGATCAGGCACTACTTGATCTTGAGCTGACACCTGCTTCTGAATCACAAGGCAAAGTCATGACTGCCAGCTACTTCTTCTTTAACATGTTACACGCTGCTTCCTCAAACTGTGGGTACATAAAAAAAAAGGCAGAAGGAACTTCTTTTAACTCTTTAAGTGACAAAGATCAGTTAATCAACATCCACAAAGTTGCTGTGTTAAAGCATAAGGGTCGGGAGACAAAAAATCCCCCCCATGATGCCCAGCCTTGTATTAAATTAAAACATCCAATTAAAATTATTTTATATATTACCTTAGTCTGTATTTATGTTATGTTTTTCCTCCTGTAGGTTCTTGCACAACATGATTCAGTGTAGAAGAGGAAAAAGCAGTAAACCTTCCAACGTAAAATGTATGTAAAGCCAAAACAAAGTTTAAGGCCTAACGCACACTGGTTTATCGAAAGCGCTGTTTCTTCTGACAGGAGAAAATCAGCGCTAAAAACCAGTGGCAGCTGGTGGTAATTTTTTTTTTTTTTGGGGGGGGGGGGGGGGGCGTCAAGCAATGCTCCCAACATTTATTTCTAGTCTACTCCTATTAATCGGAACAATCTTGAAGTTTGTAAACTTACTTTGTGACAGTCACCGCACACTTACTTCTTTGAATTCTGTGACATGTACAGTATGTACTAAGCCCTGTGGGTAGGCACTGCTGTGTCACACATTTCACAGAACCTGCTTTCTGAGTTATGGGGGGGGCTGAGAGGTGGTGTTCAGGAGGCAGAGTCAGTACAGGAATCAGTGCTTGCAAGCATCAAGGTACCATGGGATATGTAGTCCTCAAAAGTAAACAGTAGAGAAGAAGCTGAAAAGCATGCAGGGAATCCAGGAAGTTTTGGAAAGAAATGACCAGCAGGCAGGCAGCACTGACAACAGAAAATTTGATTTTTCAAGTAAGCTTATATTGGATTGTGAAAATGAACGATTGTTTGTATTGTTATTACAATGCTGATGTTCTAAATGAAAGTCAATATAGTGACTATAGATCTCCTTTAACAAAATCTATAGAGTACTGATAAAATACAGTGAATGCCTTTACACCACAATGGATTACAATCTGAACATTTGTCAAAGTCAACACAAGTTTGAAACTCAATAAATGAAACATGTATGCAAAAGTTTGGGCACTGAAAAATTCACATTTTGCTGATGGCTGATTTTTTTTTTACGTGTAAAGAAGTTAAAGTAGAAGTCCAGCAAAAAAAATCACACGATACAAGTAAATATCTCATTAAATGCTAAAATAACAAAGTTTTTGCTGCAATATTTATCTTCTATCTAGAGATTTTACCTACAGTACATTTCTTTCACTTGGGGGGAGATTTACTAAAACTGGAGCACACAGAATCTGGTGCAGTTGTGCATAGTATCCAATCAACTTCTAGCTTCAGCTTGTTCAATTAAGTTTTGACAATAGAACCTAGAACTTAGACCTAACCCGTGATATCTTCAGTCTGATGGTTAGCATCGTTCAATCCACTTCCTCTGAGCCCGAGTCTTATTAGACCCACCCCACCCTTTGACAGGACAGTGAAAAGAAAAACAGTACAGTGACGGGCTCATCTCTCTGTCACTCTGTTTTCTCCTCCTATCAGCATGCTTCTTACCAGCCCATGCACTGATAAGCAACTTGCACTGCTTCTTCGTCTCACATTTTAGCTCTGCTGCACAGAAACTTCAATAGGTTGATGCCAGGTCAGATTCAAGTTGTGTATTTTATGTCTGCCTAGAGGTCGTCTTTAAAGTAGTATGAATCCCTCAGTGTTTTTGGTTTAGCACATTGAGAACAATAAAATTAACATTCCCCATTAAAGTAGTTGAAAAAATGATTATTCCATCACCTGCGGTTTACATCTTTTAAGAACTGGTCACCAGCATTACCTGTTGTCTCTGTCCAGCTGATCTTTTCCCATTACTGACTTACCATGCCTTGTTCTGCACAGTGTCTCTGTATGGAGGCAGCCATATTGGTAGAGGCAGGGCTTTGCTTCTTCCTATCAGAGCCTCCAGAAGGGAGAACAGTGTACAGACAGACTAGCAGTTGGATATAGCAGTACATTAGATCTTACACTACAGAGGCTGTGGGCACATTTACATACCAGCAAGTGCACTGTTTTTTACGAGTATTTACAGACAAAGATAGATTTTTCAGGGTGGTAAGCACTATTAAAGCATTAGTAAACTTTATTTTTAAACAAAAACATGGGCCCCATGTGGTTTATGCCATAATGTGCTAGTATGCACCGCATACTAGCACATTATGGCATACTTACCTAAAAATGAAGCCCTCCAGCAGCGCGCTGTCACCGCTGGGCTCCCATCTTCACCCAATTGGGTGTGAACCTAGCTTTTATATAGAAAAATTTTGCTATTTAACCACTTCAGCCCCGAAAGATTTGGCTGCTCAATGACCGGGCCATTTTTTGCGATTTGGCACTGCAACGATTTAACTGACATTTGCGCAGTCGTGCGACGCTGTACCCAAACAAAATTTATGTCCTTTTTTCCCACAAATAGAGCCTTCTTTTGGTGGTATTTGATCGCCTCTGCGTTTTAAATTTTTTGCGCTATAAACAAAAGAAGAGCGATAATTTTGAAAAAAAACACAATATCTTTTACTTTTTGTTATAATAAATATCCCACATTTTTATCAAAAAAACAAATGTTTTCCTCAGTTTAGGCCGATTGGTAAAAAAAAAAGCAATAAGCGTATATTGATTGGTTTGCGCAAAAGTTAAAGCAAAAGTTATAGCGTCTACAAAATAGGGGATAGATTTATGGCATTTTTATTAATAATATTTTTTTTACTAGCAATGGCTGCGATCTGCGATTTTTATCAGGACTGCAATATTATGGCGGACACATCGGACACTTTTGACACATTTTTGAAACCATTGACAATTATACAGTGATCAGTGCTATAAAAATGCACTGATTACTGTATAAATGTCACTGGCAGGGAAGGGGTTAACACTAGGGGGCGATCAAGGGGTTAACTGTGTTCCCTATGTGTGTTTCTACCTGTGGGGGGATGGGACTGTTTAGGAGGAGAGAGAGAGAGATCGGTGTTCATACATAATATGAACACACGATCTATCTCCTCTCCCCTGAAAAAAACGGGATCTGTGTGTTTACACACACAGATTCCAGTTCTCACCCTGTCATGAGCGATCGCGGGAGCCCGGCGGACATCGCGCCCGCCGGGCACTCGCATTGTCTCCGTGTACACGCCGCAGGCGCGCGCACCCCTAGTGGCCAAAAGGTGAAGCGACGTAACATAACGTCGTTTCGCCCAGCCGTGCCATTCTGTCGCAGTAAAGCTGCGGCGGCTGGTGGGCAAGAGGTTAAGTTTAGGTCCTTTTAAAAATGAGTAATGGGATTCAAGAAAAATGTAGGGGGTGTTAACATGGTGATGTGCAATGGGGGAGATTTACTAGAACAGGAGAGTGCAAAATCTGGTGCAGCTCTGCATAGAAATCGATCAGCTACCAGGTTTTATTGTCAAAGCTTAATGAAACAAGCTGAAGTTAGAACCGGATTGGCTACCATGCACAGCTGTACCAGATACTGAATGCTCCAGTTTTAGTAAATCTCCCCCACCGAGTCTATCCCTTTAACCACTTTCTGACCAGCCACCGCAGTTATACTGCGGCAGGTTGGCTCGGCTGCGCGAATTGCCGTCATTGTACGTCGGGCACATACACGGCGATCTGTGGGCGCACGCGCGTGCCCATTCACTAGCAGGGGAGCCAATTAGCGGGTCCAATGGACTCGATGTCTGCCGGCCACCCACAATCGCTCCACAGAGAGGCAGAATGGGGATCTGCCAGTGTAAACCAAGCCCCGTTCTGTCAGGGGTATAGAGTGAGATTGTCTGTTCCTAGTGATTAGGAACAGCGATCTCTCGCCTCCTCCAGTCAGTACACTGCCCCACAGTTAGAAACACCTCCCAGGGAACACATGTAACCCCTTGATCGCCCCTAGTGTTAACCCCATGGGCGTAGCATAAGGGGTTTCAAGGGTCACAATCACAACCCCGCCCCTAGCTCCAGGGGGCCCCTGCAGCCTCCCTGTTGAATTATCATATCCTCCACAAATTCCAGCTCCGACCTGCCCTAGGGCCCCACAGCCACGCTCCAGTACTGGTCTTTTACTTTGCCTTCCACAGTCCACACTCCTCTGTTCCCATTGGCTGGGGGAGAAGCTGTGAGGCATTTCCTGAATGGAGAGGAGCACAAGGTGAGAACAGCCCAGGATGGGGAAGTGTCTGTGCTGTGTGCTGGCAACACGGAATGGTAACTGAGCTCAGCGAGGCAAGAGGAGGAGAGTGCCGTCCTGTAGCCGGGATGGGACCGATGTCATTGGTGAGGTATGACACTGCTCAGTGTCTCCTAGTCACCAGCTGGGATTCTCTGTACCCCCAACCCGGGATGTCTACTTACCCCACTTCCCTGACAACTGGGGAAAAGACACACACCTCTGGGAGGTGACCTTCCCCCAACACCTGGCAACACTGACAGAGAAACCTTCAGAGATTGCTAAAACAAAACTACCCAGGCACCTCAGGTCCCTTATCTTTTTTATCCTCCTAGCAGCTAAGATAACCATAGCGCGAGCATGGAAAAAACCCCCGGATAAATTTGGCATTAGTTAAAAACAAAATTTCTTGGATCGTGATAAATGAAAAATGAACTAGTATTCTTCGCGACCAACAAAATAGATTTGAAAGGGTTTGGAACCCTTGGATTAAATATCTTCAGTCGCCGTGAGGGGCGGGGGTCAGTGGCCTGAAGTGTGGAGATCGTTTGCACATTCTCCCTCTCTTTTTCTGTTCTTCCTTTTCTTTCTTTCCTCCTTCCTTTTATTTCTTCATACAAACTTTTACTTTGTCCCCATAGTTGGGTTCACACATGCTTGACAGCGGGCTCTACAGTATATTAGGCCTAGCGTATTCTCAATACCTAGGTTTTCTGTTATAACTCCAGGTTGGGGAATTGAATTACATCACATGATAGTCCCTCTACAGGGAATTTCACTGTACTATCTTTCATGTGTGTTAGGCGTCTCATCAACCATTAGTTTGTTTACGGATAGGAATGGACAGGGTGGGGACCTTAGTTCTAGTGCAGTTATACAATGAGCCATTCGTGCTAATTTGAGATTCACTATTGTAACATTACTGTTGACACAAAACTTGTATCAATGTGAACCCTTGTTCTCTGATAAAAATTTATTTCAATAGACATTGAAAAAGAAATTGCTAAAACAAATCCCTTAACGCCTCCTCAGGGGGGCACCTGAAGGGCTGCAGGGCTCCAGATTTTGTGTCACATAGCTTTGCCCTCCCAGATCTAAGTTGCCCCCCCCCACCCTCAAAGCCCCCTGACCACTTCCTCCACCCTGCATGCTATGCTCGGCTGCTGAGCTCATTTCCCATTACAGCACTCTATACTGTTCCTCCTCCGCAGGGCTGAAATCACATTCCTTTACAACACAGCAGGTTAGCCACGATCTGCACAGGGTGTATCTGCCTACTGCAACTACACTGCCGTTCTGACCAGAGAATTTCACAGGTCAGCAGGGCAACATAAAAGCCAGATACACCCTGTGAAGACTGACAGACTGCATGTAAAGGAATGTGATTTCAGCCCTGTGTAGTGTGGGGGGAAGGAGCTGTATACAGTGCTGGGATGGGAAAGGAGCTCTGCCAAGTGACCTGCCAGGGGTCCTCTGATTCTCCAGCGGTAATCCCTGTCCTCTGATTCTCCAGCGGTAATCCCTGTCCTCTGATTCTCCAGCGGTAATCCCTGTCCTCTGATTCTCCAGCGGTAATCCCTGTCCTCTGATTCTCCAGCGGTAATCCCTGTCCTCTGATTCTCCAGCGGTAATCCCTGTCCTCTGATTCTCCAGCGGTAATCCCTGTCCTCTGATTCTCCAGCGGTAATCCCTGTCCTCTGATTCTCCAGCGGTAATCCCTGTCCTCTGATACAAAGAGGTACTCTAGGAACTCTAAATTCTTAAGTCACTTTGAGTATCTTGGCGTGCTGTGGATGTATCTGCATGCATGTTGGAAGTAGTGGGGGGGCAGGTCAACTTTTGCATCGGGGGCCCACAAGCTTCAAGCTACGCCTCTGGTTAACCCCTTCCCTGCCAGTGACATTTACACAGTAATCAGTGCATTTTTATAGTACTGATCGCTGTATAAATGGTCCCAAAAAGTGTCAAAAGTGTCCGACCTTTCCATTGCAGTCCCGCTAAAAATCGCTGATCACCGCTATTACTGGTAAAAATATAATAAAATAATAAAAATGCCATAAATCTATTCCCTATTTTGTAGACCTTATAACTTTTGCACAAACCAATCAATATACGCTTATTGCGATTTTTCTACCAAAAATATGGAAAAAGAATACATATTGGCCTAAACTGATGAAGAAATTTGGTTTTTTTTGGATATTTTTTATAGCAAAAGGTAAAAAATAATGTTTTCAAAATTGTCAGTCTTTTTTTGTTTATAGCGGAAAAAATAAAAACCGCAGAGGTCATCAAATACCACCAAAAGAAAGCTCTATTTGTGGGGAAAAAAGGATGTACACTTTGTTTGGGTACAGTGTTGCACGACCACGCAATTGTCAGTTAAAGGGACACAGTGCCGTATTGCACAGTTAGAGCAACTGGTAGACAGGTGAAGACCCAGAGGGGACTGACCTGAAGACAGCAAAAACCGTCCCTTCGCTGCTGCATTACTGGCTGAAATAAAGTGAGGTGAATTAGAACCAGAAGGCCAGAGGCTATGTGGAATCTGGGGGACATAACTAACATCCCTGATATCTTAGTAGACAGATGGTTATAATGTACAGTGTCCAGAAAGTGGGAAGTCAATGCAGCTAAGTCTATGGGAGGCAGAAGCAACCTTTTATGTTGTAAGACCCCTTTCACACTGGGGCGCTTTTCAGGTATTTTAGCGCTGAAAATAGCGCCTGAAAATCGCCTGAAAAGCACATCTCAAGCTACCCCAGTGTGAAAGTCAGAGTGCTTTTAGACTGGGGCCGTGCGCTTGCAGGTCGGGAACAAAAAAGTCCTGCAAGCAGCATCTTTGGGGTGGTGGGGGAGCGATGTAAACACTGCTCCTCCACCACCTCTGCCCATTGAAATGAATAGGCAGCGCTGCAGAAGCGCCTGCAAAGTGCTTTTAACCCCCGCTAGTGGCCGGAAAGCGCTGCTATAACAGCGGTAAAGTGCCGCTAGAAGTAGCAGCGTTTTACCGATAACTCCCACACCGCCCCAGTTCGAAAGGTGTCTTACTGATGTAAAGATCTGTATATGTATTATTGTTCGATCAAGCTCCATTCACACCAGCGCGATTTCAAAGTCACTCGATTTTCAGTGCGACTTCAGAACGCAAATTTGATCCGACTTTACACTCTCTGGATCAAATTCACATCAAAGTAGTGCAGGCACCTTTTCAAAGTTGCTGTGACTTTAACGCGCACCAATTTGAACGGGTGCCATTGAAAAGAATGGGCTGTGATTTGTCAGGTGACTTTGGGTGGCTGGCAATAGCGGTTCCGTTGCCCTCAGTGCGGCGGGTGGCTGGCAGCGTGCTGGGAGCAGTGACTCCGGTGTCCTTTTCTCCACGACTTCCGCCGTGCATGTCCTCTCTCCTCCTTCTCCTAGGCGTCCAATAAGATCACCTGACGTTTTGGCCAATTGACATGCTTCCTGGTTGGTGGGGAGGATATTTAGTGTAAAAATAGCAAATATTCATTCGCTATCGTCACACGACTGAGTGGTCTTGGAGCACAGTGCTCTGTGCTCCGAGCCCACAATTTTTTGAAGCCTATTAGAGCCTCTGGCTCTAATCATGTGCTTCAAAAACATTCCCCCCCATTGGAATCTATTGTCTGGCGTCCCTGTATGTAAATCAGGGTGCCGGGCGCATGGATAGGGGGTGCGCCATCTATGGACTGGCCGCCACTGGTAAAAGTAAAAGAAAATCCCAAATTTAGAGGAAATCTTTCAATGTGGACACTGGTTCTGGTGACCTGGGGTCCCAAAGAATTTATTTGCTGGCATTTTCTTTCACTTCCTGTTTTGGTTATGGGATGTCATGGGCAACGCATGTGAATGAATGCGTTTTAGCATGTGTTGACACAACACGAGTGTAAATGGACCCCGAGGCTACATTCACACTAACCTCCTATGTTTTGAGTTTTTTTTTTAAATAGAAAGAAATCATCTAGGCGGCATAAACAAACTTTATTATAACCAGATTGAGTTCTCCAGCGTTTGGTGGCAGTTGCATAGCTCCCAACTGTCCCTGATTTCGAGGGACTGTCCCTGATTTGGAGCAATGTCCCCCTGTCCCTATTTCCTCCTCATTTGTCCCTCATTTTGGTCTGATCTATATAGTTGTAATGCACTTTTTATCTATCAAAAAGTGCTTTCCAGTGCTAAACCTTTCATCTGATTTCTAAATTGCTGCATTAGTAAATTTCAAAAGCCAATATAAAGGAATAGTAGTGGTAAAAAAAAAAAACACTTCTGGGTTGAACCAATCATTTCTTTTTTGTACAATTCTCCTTTAAGGGGGCGTGGCAAAGGGTGTGTCCTATGCCTGCATACTTTTGCTGATAGGTGTCCCTCATTCCCATCTCTAAATGTTGGAAGGTATGCCGTGGCGTGTTTAAGCAAATACATTGTAAGCACATGCACAGATAAATGCTGATGCAGAAGAGATCTGCATTTAGATGAGTATAGACACATAGCGCGGGAAAGCACCAAGGATTTTATGCTTGAGGACTTTGGAGCTAATAACTGTCCAAATGCACAAGGCTTAAATGTACAAGTGTTTACATGCATTTAGACATGTGCAGAGCATCTACTGTGCCCCTAGACATGCAGAATTAATTTTTTTGTAAATGCAGCTAAACTGAATGCATCTAAATGCAAAGTGTGAAATTGTACTGTTAAACATCATTGCTTGCATTATATGCATTCAGGGATGTCCTATAAACCCATGCATGTCACTGCCAGTTTGAAAAATGAGTGAATTGTTCTTTCCAGCAAGTTTCTACATCACTACTGTGACCTGACATGACATATGGGTCAGCATAAGGATCCACAGAGCACAGCAGGGGAACAGGAACAGTCCCGGAAGTACTGACTTTGGGGGGAGATTTCTTTTCAATTCAGCTACATTAGCACTGGGAGAGATAAGGTATCCACTCTCTTCTGTACAGTTTTTATTTGCAATCTCACAGTCACTTTAACCCAAAACTAGAAAAAGAATTGGCTGGAGTTCCACTTTAACTTGACGCTATACTTCCTACATTGAGCCTCCTGGGTGACCTGTTGATGAAACCTTTTATATAATTTTACTCATTAGAACTCACTGTATTTTTATTGGTGGACTCCAGTCTACCGAGCACTGCAAACAACAGCAGGCTAGACGTCCCTTTGTTGTACTGACAGTGACAAAGATTGTGGGTTGTACTGACAGTGACAAAGATTGTGGAACATGATGACCCATCTATGAGAGGACGGGGCTCCCCAGCAGACAGCAGAACCCATTAAGTAAAATCCCCCCTACCCGTAGAAAAGAAAAACATTTCCTAATGCTTCTAATGCAGCATATGGTTAGAAGGAAGTTATTTGCATGCCACCATAGTGAAACAGCAGGAAAAGAAAATCACAGCAGGTGAGATAAACAATTCCTGTCCTCATTGAGGATTTATTGGGAAAAAAAAGACTCTGGGAACATTGCTACAGGTATCTATAGGCAGATTTCTGATCTTTCACCAAAATCAATCAGTGACCAGTCTATATGCAATGAGCCTAGTCCCTTCTGATTTACAGTAGGTATAAATACATAATACATACAGCACGGTTACTAATGATCTAAAGCCCACATTAATTAGTAGAATTTTACTGATCTCACCATAGTGTAAAACAATCAGCACAACACACATACAATATACATACAGATCTGTTAGAGGAGGACGGTGACAGTGATCAGGAGAGCTGTGATCCCAACTTGTGGTCTGGAGAATGTCCCCAGTCCCTCCCTTCTAAACAAATTTCTTCCGCCTTCCTGGAAAGCTTGCCAAAAGTTACTTACATATATTTGTAGTTTTTTCAGCTGTGACCTCTGCACCTGAAACAGGTCTGACTTGTTAGCAGCTGTATGCTCAGGCTTAGATCCATGATACAGAAGAAAGGAGACCACAAAGGGACAGATAGAGGAAGGGAAAAGAATAACATGTATCCACAGCGGAGGGGTCACATGTGAAGGACCTTAGTGTAATGACTTACTTCCTTTATGAGTCCTTAGAGGGAAGAGGCACCCATGTAAATAACTACATGGACTGCTGCAAAACTGCCGCTTGTCACACAGCTTTCACTTTGTAATAGCCAGTGTGTACACATATAATACTTACTGTATACCCTGAGACTCCAGGGAGTGGTAATTGTAATAAAAATAGAAGCAGCACTTACATGTAAGCAGTATGAAATCTAATTAGAGCAAATGATCATTATAAAGACACGCATACCTAGCTGCTCAACAGATGTACAAAGTTTGTAAACAAAATAGAATGGAAATGCATTTGTGTTCAACTGTATAAATGGGAACTAATTCATCTGTCAAAATATTTCTACTTCTTTTTAAACATTTTTATAATCCATACAATGACATACCATATAGCCGGAGGGTGACACTACTATAAAAGGTGGCCATACCCATAGATTTTCTTTTGTTCAGCCCGCAGGCTGCATGAAAACATTGAACATTCCTCTAGCTACGTTAAGGCCTGGTTCACACCTATGCAGGTTGCAGTTTGCATATCTCAGGTGCATTTTGCGTTTTTCAATACACGTTTTTGATCCATTGAAGTCTATGGAACCAAAAACCAGAAAAAGTCTGTGGCCCTTTCCATAAAATGTATAGATGTGAAAGTGACCCATAGGAAACCATGTTAAATGGACTGCATGTGCACACTGAAGTATTTTGTTTCGGAATTTCGTTTTCGTCCAAAAAATACATTTATTTAGTTACTCCCGAAATTAGTTTTTATTTATTTCGTTTTTCGTTAAAAATTGCATTCGTCCGAAAATCCAAATTAAGGTCGAATCTGTCATTGAAGGCTTATGGTGTCTGTCGAATGTTAAAAAAAGAAGATTCGACGGAGCAGCTAAACTGTACGACGCCTTATAGTTTACCTGCTCCGTCGAATCTTCTTAGAACTTTCAACAGACACCATAAGCCAAAGTACGTGTGTACTTAGTTCTAGCTATTTTACTGCTCCTCCTCTTTGGTTACAATCAGCCAATAACATTCATCATCATCATCATTATTTTTATTTATCTTTTCTCCCCTACGTCGAATCTTTCTCCCCTACGTCGAATCTTTTCTCTCTATGTAGAATAATCTTGGACTAACAGAGTTAAGGTTAGGCACATTCGACCACAGGTTTGATGGACACAGATTGTTATTGTTATCATCATGTCGAATCTCCTATCTATATCGAACTGTTATAGCAACGAAAATGAAAATAAAGCATTTGTTTATGTCGGATCTTTCGTTTTTCGGATTCTGCACTTTCGTTATCGTTTGTTAAAACAATAACGAAAATACTTGAAATTCGGACGAAAATGCATTTGGACGAAAACGAATGCACATGTCTAGACTGTAGTGTGTTTCTGAAAAACGGAAAATGCACAAAAATAGTGCATATGTGTGAACCAGGCCTAAACAGCAACGAACGGACGAATCTTCCCTGCCGACATTGTATTTTGACAGCCAGTGCCGCCAGCTCTCAAAATGCCCAAACAGTGAATGCATCTGACTGGCTGCAGTCACTGTTTGCCAACAAATGTCCACCCAGCTCCTTTGATTTTCAGTCGAAGGATGTCGGGTGGAGTATTGCCCATAGGGCCACCCATGGAGTGATTTTGGTCGGTTCATCAAATTTACCAGCATTAGTAATCTGTAGTTCTGGAGATTCCCTTGGTGAACATTCAACTAAGCTTGCATTCACAAAAGCGTGATGATATACTCCCATCCCATCCCATGCTGGATCCTTATGCCAGGAGCTGGAAGATAATCTATTGTAAAAAATTCTCATTTTGATTGTAGTTTTTTAGAATTCCTGGAAATAAACCCATTAACATAAAACTATACGCCACTGGGTCTGCTCTCTGAACACAGGTTTGGGGTATTTTTTTATGCACCTGAAAGCATCTCTAAAATATGAAGCTAAATGCCACAATGTGCAGGGACACAATGGCTGAAATTGATTTGTGTTCAGAGACATATAAAAAAATATAATAAATATATAAAAAATACTTCTAAAGGGACCATTTTTCTGCCCGTGTACATGAGGCGTTATACTGGTGAGTCCTGATTTCTGACGCTGTTATTATTGTAATTTTTTGATACTTTATCAATTGATCCTAATGCTGCGCAATATTTTCAATTATCTGATTGTTACAATAACTTGCAAAAATTGTCTCCTATTCATAAGAAATTAATTATAATTATCATCTACCTGCAGATCTAGCTCATTTTATTACCTTTCTGTAGGGTAATCTGTCTTTGGAAAGAAAAAAAAAACACCACTGTGAGCTAAATACCTTCCAGGGCATGCTGTCCTGATCTCAGTGTAAAATCCTGCTACTTCTGGGTATGGGGGAACGTGTGATACTTTACCTACCCTCCCATTATGTAGTGCTCTAAACTTTGACCAACCAATCACCAGGCTCAAGTGCTGTCACCTGGGGGGTTGGAGGATGTTCCTTGGAATGTGTAGTGGTCAGCAATAATCAGAGCAACAGCCTGGATCACGAAGACCCCCCTCCTCACCCTATGTTTTACCTAACCCTAGTGTTCTTTTATGTTTTGATGTGAGATTGCTGTTTATTTGGGCGTGGTTTGGGTTTGATTTGTTACTAGTGATAGCCTCCTTTATGTGTAATTGCCTGCAGGGAAGCAACTTGAGTTTATGTGTTTATCATCCGCAGTCTTAAGCCACCATTTGATACTTTAAAGGTAAAATATAGTGGTTTGTGGTCAATTTTATCTATGTGCCGTTTTCACACCACTCTGACTATTTCCTGAATTTTCCAACCAACCTACTTATGAATGTCTGCATTTTTCACACCATACCACTCTCTGTCTGTCCATGCATTTCTATGCACCGTGGCAAGGCACATGGCTCAATTCTCTGAACAGGCTGGTGTGAAAAAGCACTGAGGAAATGGTTCCTCCTGGGTCCAGTAGGCTGTTGACATCATCTCAGTTTAGGCAAAATCACTTTTCTGGAGCTCAGAGAGTGCCTTTTAATGACAAAAAGGTATAGATTCCTAAGAAAAACGGAAAATTGTTATCAAATACTTACCACAATTTTTCTTTCCTGGCCCATCCTCACGTCAGCACACAACGGGTTAACACCTCCTCCGGAGCACCACATGACCACCTGTTCCAAGCTGAATAAAAGACAGCCCCTTCCCCAAACTAAGATGTTCGATAACCTAGCCTGCGACAGGCCACTAGGGAGGGAGTCCTGTACTGACGTGGGGATGGGCCAGGAAAGGAAAATTACGGTAAGTATTTGATAACAATTTTCCGTTTTCCTGGCCCACCTCACATCAGCACACAACGGGATATACCAAAGCTAATATAGGGCAGGGGAGAACAAATGAAAAGAGACACTGACGGAGAGACTATTTCCCAGTTCTTCTGGAAACTGGATACCACTTTAAAATTGAATTTTGGAGATAGAAGTTGTATCCCTATCTCTGGTAAAAAAAGAAAAGAAAAAAAGAGATAAAAGGCCCCTTTCCGGAAAGTGTTGCAATCTTCAACATCCTTCTGTCTGAAGTAGATGCTGTCAGGAGAACTAGTTTTACCATGTACTTCAATTCAAATTAAACCTATTGGAGCAAAGGGTGCTCTCAGATCCAAGCCTAAGTCCCACAAAGGGAACAAGGATTTCCCTCAAGGTCATATATAGATTGTCATCTGGAAGAAGCATCTGGTCACTGGCTTTTGCACCCATCTGCAGCCTGTGAAAAGATAAAGTAGAGATCTGTACCTTAAATGGTGTTGTATGCCAGACCAACCGCTAGCGCAGATTGTAAAATGTAAAGGATATTGGCTAGAGCAGGGAACACAGGAGAGAAAGCTTTTGCTGAGCAAACAAAACAACCGTCTTTCATATACTCTCCTATGTAGCGTTCATGGATGATCTTCTGGTCACCAAGGTCTGAACAACCTCAGAGACTCCCTGCACCTCCAGTTTAGCCTATTCCCTAGCCAGGCTATTAAAAGTAGTCTCACTGGATTGGGGTGCTGTTACTAACCTTGCCATAAAAGGTCAGTAACAGATGGCACTGTGAACCTATCTTGTATGATGGAGTTTTTGCATTGGTATCCTGTTGCAAATATTAGAAGCTGCATGTTCAGAGAAGTCAACCTAAGAATTACTGCTGGAATGCCCCATAGGGCCAATATTGGTATGAGGCATGTGTTGAAAAAATATTCTGCCTAACCAAACCAATAATTGGATTTGCTTTCCTGGAAGAAGACCAACCTTAACTGACTGTAAGTGATTCTCTGTCTTGTTGTCAACCTTAATCAGGCCTCCTTGAAGATCCTGAAAGGCTTCCAATGCTAGAAAAAGTCTTCCTTCCATTCAAGATACTTGGGGAGTCTGCGCTTCACTGCGCACCAATGGCCTTGCACTTGTTTCTTCAGATTGTGGACTCCCCAGCCCCAGAGACTTGCATCAGAATCATCCTATCTCTTGGGCTGAGAGGCATGCCTCTGAAAGAAGCACAGTGTTGATGTCCAAAATTCCAGTTCATGTTGAATTTGTATTGGCACAAAGATTTTCTGATCCATAGACAGCCCAGCTCATAGGCTAAAGAAGGCAAGCTGAAATGCCTTCATGTGCCACCTGGCCCAAGGTACCACCACTGCCAACAAGATCTTCAAAAAGATTACTGGGGCTGTGCCAATTCTGTAAAAGGCAGACACCTGAACTGGAAGTGACATCTGGCCGCCGCAAATCTCACACGCCTCTGGTGCTCGGCATTGATCGGTACACGGAAGTATGAGTCGGCCGGTCGATTGATACCAACTGGTCCTCCTGGTGAACTGTCCCTGTGACTGTCTGTATGGACTCCATCTTGAACCTCTTACTGTGTATGAACACATTAGATTCCTTCAAACTTAAGTATTAGAAAAACTGTGGAGAAAGGCCCCGGACGATTCTATGTTTCCGGCATCACTGGGATGATGGCCTTGTAGCAGTATAAAAATCTTTCAAACATTTTCTCTTCTGAGATCTGTTGACCATAAATTAAATGAATTCAGTGGTCAACTTTGGAATTCTCCCTTGTACTCCCACCTGACTTCTGGACTGGTCTTTGATGATTGTCGTCCAAACCCTCCAGAAGGAGGCTACAATCATCAACTTCACTCAGGCCACCTGGCCCCAACTGGAAGAGACTGGTTGGCTGTACCTTCAAAAAGACTTTCCAGCAGCCTGCTCTGGACTTGATTTCATGCCAAAAGTAACTTTGAGACACCTCCACTGTGATCTGTTAAATCTGCAGCCTGTCCTATAAGATTTGGCCTCCTGCACCTTCTGAGGTTTAGTAGGCTTGAGTGAAGGATGGCGGCTTCCTCTTACTAGTCTGTGGCCACTATCCAGACTTTTGCTCCTGTCATTGGCTTAATTATGTTGTTCAGCATTTGGCCAAACAATAACCTCCCATTATAGGCTTGTGTAGAAGTTCCGCCTGCCCTCCAGTGGCATAACCACAATGCTTTCATAGCAGTGACTGAGCGCGCCAGTGCTTGTACTAGGTCTATCAAAAGCATCAACCAAAAGTCAGTTGCTAGGTTCCACTCTTTCCAGAAACTGTGCCAAATTTTGTAGTTTCCAGTGTTGAATGTAATGCCATTTGTGAAGTTTATATAACGAAGGTAACTCTATTGCTTATTGGCAGGCAAAATCTGTCACTGTATAGATTCTGTGCAAGCCTGATGGCCAGATCACCACAATTTCTGTGTTCCAGATGTGTTTCTGCATGAGTGTTTTTGGTGCATCCTCAATGTGTTTTGCCACTTTCCAGATGTATTCCATACAGAAACAATGCAACATTCTACTTTTGTTGACTGCACTAGAATGCGCTGTACTGGTGTGAACTAGGTAATTGGAATCAAAGTTAGACACTGTTCATGCGTTCTTGATGCAGAATAAAAATGCACTGGACTGCATCTGGTGTGAACAAGTCCACTTTCTCATTCATAGGATCTCTGCAGGCAACCGAGTTTTAAAAAGGCAAAGACACTTGCTGCCCCAGCATCCACCCCTGGAAGTACAGTGCATAAACATACATCAACCTTCCCATTTGGATAAAGCTTAGAGAACCTGTTACTGTAAATTGGTCTTCTGACGAGGTCTCTGTCATCCTTCATCAACGAGAGATTTGAGCTCTGCCATTATGGGAAAAGACCATCCTTCCATCCACTGCAGACTGCATGCAGGCCCAAATGCACCTTGAGCTTGGCAAGGCGGTTTCTATCATGCTGGCCTAAACGCATGTGCCAATTTCCTGGATCCTGTTCCTTCACAGGGCAAGTCGAAACAAATCCTTTAGAATGTATTGACCACATGCTTAATTAATGTGACAACCTGTTGGGTGTCATTGTCCTGGTCAGGATAAGATGATCGTTGGCGGGTCTTATGTTTTTTGGAGCGTCGAGTTCAGGGTTTCTGCTCCTAAAATAATGCAAAACACCCTAACTTGCATAATTTCCTTGAGCACTCTTTTAAAAATCATGTCCCACGTTGCCTCCCTCCTACCTTTGCTAACCTTCTGTGCCACTAACAGGTGTGGCAAGCTCATATTTGCACAAAATATATGGAGAAAATCATATTACCGCTCACGAAAAAACATGGTACCCTGTCTCTTTAAGAACCATCTGCCTTCATCCACTCACTTCAGAAGCAGCCGCAGGTGAGCTCAGGCAGCATTTCCAAAGGCCGACAGCAGACACAGTTAGAGTATGAGAAAAACCAGTCAGACTGTCAAACCCACAGAAGTACACAGCATAGCAGGGGAGCCAGGACAGCACATCCAGAGGCAGACAGGAGACTCAGAACCTGAGGTAAGTCCTTTACCTGGCAGGACTGCAGAGAGAGGGAGAGAAGTCCTCACAACTGCAGACCTCCAAGACCATTTACACCATTGCATGGAGACTGGCCCATCCTGTGCTGCCCATCTCCCTGCACCCTGTGACCTTATTCACAGCCGACCTTAGACTGACAATGAAGCCAGGAGAGCAGTGCGGCACGCTGCATATAAAAAGACAGGGAAAAAAACCCAAAGGGAGAGGTAATGATGGCATTGCAGAGCCTTTATAATACCACATCTGTACAATGTCAATTCTGTTTAAGCATCATTTTGCCCATGGCCCTGGCACAAAAAGGGCACCCAGTTTTTAGAAGGATTTCCCTTCAGCATTCAGGGTCTTCCAACTCCACGAGAGTCTGAACATGGAGGGGTAGGTTCGGCAGGGGGGATGCAGCAAACAAATTACTTACCAACTGCAATCAACAGGTGGCCTGGAGAAGACCAAAAGAGAGGAACATCTAAGTTGGGGGAGAGGCTGTCTTTTATTCAGCTTGGAACAGGTGGTCATGTGGGGCTCCAGAGGAGGTGTTAACCCGTTGTGTGCTGACGGGCGGTGGGCCAGGAAAACATATTGTTGCTGTATCTTGTAACATTAAAAAAAATGTATTTGTGCAGACTTGTAATGTTTATGAAAGGCCTTCTTTAAAGATGTTTTAAACTGCTGTGTTTTTACAATATGTAAATAATCTCTGTTTTTGAAATCTGCAATTCATACATGACTAGGGATCCCCAGAGCACTCTGGGTTAGCTAAAGAGAAAACAGCTAATGCTTGTTTTGCAGCTTCCAAAAGGGATGAGTCACTGCACTGATGACTCATTGAGGGGGATTTACTAAAATTGGTGCACTAAGATTCTGGTGTAGTTGTGCATGGTAATCAATCAGCTTCTAGGTTTTATTGTCAAAACTTAACTGAACAAGCTGAAGTTATAAGCTGATTGGTTATTATGCACAACTGCACCCGATTCTGTGTGCACCAGTTTCAGTAAATCTCCCCCATTGAGGTATGCAAACAACAGTCTTCTTTCATTATGATATCATAAAAGATGCAATGCTAAATATGACAAGGAGTCCAGTGCTCCATCCGCTGGCTGTAAGGTAGAAGGCAAATTATTAACATGCAGGATTTCATAAAGTGGATATAACAACTCTACACACCCCTGTTAAAATGTCAAGTTTCTGTGATGTAAAAAAAATGAAACAAAGATAAATCATTTCAGAACTTTTTCCACCTTTAACCCCCCTGGCGGTATTCCCGAGTCTGGCTCGGGTTGGATTTTACATACCAAAAGCGGTATCCCCGAGCCAGACTCGGGCTTGCATCGCAGGATCCAGGAAGAGCATACTTACCTTGTCCCCTGGATCCTGCGATGTCTCCCCCCTGTGATTGGCGAGCCGCTGTGTCTCGCTCGATTCACAGTGCCGAGCTCCGTTCCCTGCGAGCGTTGCGACGCACGGGGACGGAGTTCGGCGGTAAATTCAAATAGTGAAACACATAGTATAGATACAGCATACTGTAATCTTACAGATTACAGTACTGTATCAAATAATGACACATCCCCTTTGTCCCTAGTGGTCTGCCCAGTGTCCTGCATGCAGTTTTATATATATAAAACTGTTCTTTCTGCCAGGAAACTGGAGATTGTCCATAGCAACCAAAACTGTCTTTTTACATCAAAAGTGGTTTTAGAGCAGCTAGAAAAAAGCGATAGTAAATTAGAATCACTCGCAGAATTGAGCGATAGTGATTTGTGGGGAGATCCGTCTTAAAACACTAAAAGTAACGAAAGCTAAAATTCTGCAACTGAGCAAATTTCAGTGTTTTTGATTTGATTATATTATTATATAATTTTTATTATTATTATATTATTATTTGTTATAATTATTTATAGTTATTTATTATATTATAATTTTTTATTTCGTTTTTCAAACTTTATCATACCCGGGATGTCTACTAGACTCTTGTTTGGACAGATTTAAGTGAACTATTCCTAAGAATTACAGGCCTACAATATAAAACGCCAAATTTCTGTCCAAAATAATTGTACCGCTTTCAGCACCTAAAATCAGAAATAATCATACCGCCAGGGAGGTTAATGTGACTTCTAAACTGTACAACTCAATTAAAAAACAAACTGAAATCTTTTTAGGTGGAGATGAAGTAAAAATAAAGAAGTAAAATATTATGGTTGCATAAGTGTGCACACCCTTAAACTAATACTTTGTTGACGCACCTTTTGATCTTATTACAGCACTCTGTCTTTTTGGGTATGAGTCTATCAGCATGGCACATTTGACTTGGCAATATTTGCCCACTCTGCTTTGCAAAAACACTCCAAATCTGTCAGATTGCGAGGGCATCTCCTGTGCACAGTCCTCTTCAGATCACCCCACAGATTTTCAATCGGATTCAGGTCTGGGCTCTGGCTGGGCCATTCCAAAACTTTAATTTATTCCTTCTAGCAAACACCTGCAGGTTTTGTGCCACTATTGACTGGTATTTGGAACTTTTCATAATTCCCTCTACCTTGACTAAGGCCCCTGTTCTGTTGTGCTGAAGAAAAACAGCCCCAAAGCATGATGCTGTCACCACCATGCTTCACTGTGGGTATGGTGTTCTTTTGGCGATGTGCAGTGTTGTTTTTGCGCCAAACATCTTTTGGAATTATGGCCAAAAAGTTCAACCCTGGTTTCATCAGACCATAACACATTTTCAGGAGACTTCAGATGTGCTTTTGGCAAATTTAGCCCGGCTTAGATGTTTTTCTTTGTAAGAAAAGGCTTCCATCTTGCCACTCTACCCCATAGCCCAGACATATGAGGAATACGGGAGATTGTTGTCACATGTACCACACAGCCAGTACTTGCCAGATATTTCTACAGCTCCTTTAATGTTGCTGTAGGGCTCTTGGCAGCCTCCCTGACCAATTTTCTTCTCATCAATTTTGGAGCGATGTCCAATTCTTGATAATGTCACTGGTGTGCCATATTTTCTTCACTTGATGACTGTCTTCACTGTGTTCCATGATATATCTTAAACCTTGGAAATTCTTTTGTACTCTTCTCCTGACTGATACCTTTTAACAATGAGATCTCTCTGATGCTTTGGAAGCTCTCTCCGAACCATGGCTTTTGCTGTAGGATGCGTCTAAGAAAATGTCAGTAAAGACCTACTAGAACAGCTGGACTTTATGTGGGGTTAATCAAAGGCACTTTAAATTATGGCGGGTG
Organism: Lithobates clamitans; assembly: GCA_037952925.1. Lineage (NCBI taxonomy): Eukaryota > Metazoa > Chordata > Amphibia > Anura > Ranidae > Lithobates > Lithobates clamitans. The sequence goes on along the minus strand of JBBGZY010000773.1, from coordinate 1,270,824 downwards.
TGTACAGACTCCTATTTAACATGAGTTTGAATGTGATTGCTTAATTCTGAACACAGCTACATCCTCAGTCCTAATAGGATGTGCACACTTATGCAACCACATTATTTATTTTTTATTCCCCCCTAAAAGATTTCAGTTTGTTTTTCAAACGGGTTGTACAGTTTATAGGTCACATTAAAGGTGGAAAAAGTTCTGAAATTATTTATCATTGTCTCATTTTTTTACATCACAGAAACCTGACATTTTAACAGGGGTGTGTAGACTTTTTATATCCACTGTAAATTCCTCATTAAAAATATATTCAAAAGATTTCCTGACCATAATTAATAAAGAAATTTGATCCTTGGCAGTGTCTGTTCCACGCTACGGGGGAGTCAAGGAAAAAATATAGAGCAGCAGTAGTATCTTAATTATTATACGCTGCGAAAGCCCTAATACCGAGACAATGAAAATCAAAGAAAACTCAGGTTCAGGGAGGTGGACAAAATTAGATTGATGGAAGAACTGATATCTTTACAAAATGATCTTAGACAAAGATTCTATGGAACTTGGAGAGGATGGCTGGAGTTTAAACAAACAGAAACATACTTAAGCCATATGAGAGATTAGAGTCTGTGGGGGAGGGGAGAGAGAGGGGAAACATTTTTAAATTTTAGGTTTCTTCTCCTTTTTCTTTTTTTTACTAACACTTTGGGGGTAATTTATGTGTTTAAAGGATTGGGGTAAATGGGATTGAGGTATTAGGGGAAGAGGGAAACACGGATTCAGGGTGGAATGAGAGGGAGGCGTTTCTTTTGTGCAATCCTCCGGAGATCAACCCCTAAGTTTGAATTTAACCAGTTAATTATAAATCTTTAGATGCACGGGGATAATAAGATTGAATTTTATAGGTGGGATGGGGTTGTCATGTTTAGGGGTACACCCCCCTTTTTTTTAATATATATATATTATACACCGTATTTATCAGCGTATAACATGCACTTTTTTCCCCTTAAAATCAGGGGAAAATCGTGGGTGCGTGTTATACGCCGACCCCCACTGTCTGTGTGCCAAAAAAAGAGCGAGCGCCGCTGGAAAAGACCAAGCGCCGCCGAAAAAAACAGAGCGCCGCCGAAAAAGACAGAGGCAAGTGCTCGGTTCCGCTCGCAGTCACGCCGTCCCGCCTCCCTGCTGTCTCTGAGAGGATGAGGAGCGAGTGCTGCCGAAAAAGACCGAGCCGAGTGCTCGGCTCCGCTCGCAGTCCCGCCCAGCTCCTATGATGGACATAACACTCCGTCCAATGGCGGGACTGGGCGGGACTGCGAGCGGAGTCGAGCCGAGTACGCAGTACACTCGGCTCGGTCTTTTTCGGCATCGCTCGCTCCTCATCCTCTGAGACAGCAAGGAGGCGGGGTGGCGTGAGGAGCCGAGTACACAGGCTCTGTCTATCCTTAAAATGCCCTCCTAAACTTGGGGTGAGTGTTATACGCCGGCGTGTGTTATATGCCGATAAATACGGTATATATATATATATATATATATATATATATATATATATATATATATATATATATATATGAACAAATGAATGATTTGTAAAGCGCAGCAAATGCGAACTGAATCGCCTCAAGGCGCTGAGATACATTCTCTGTTGTCAGCTTGTTAGAAGAGGAAGGTCTTAGTTTTTTCCTGAAGGCCTGGTGGTTTTCTTCCATGCGGATGTTGGTTGGAAGAGCATTCCATAGTCGGGGTCCTTGGACTGCGAATCTTCGTTCTCCCTTTGCTTTGTAGCGGTATTTGGGAATGATAAGGAGGTTTTGGTTGGCTGATCGAAGACTGCGATTCGGTGTGTAGTGTTTTATTTTCTCCCGGAGATATAGCGGAGCATTTCCTTGTATACATTTGTGGGTAAGGCAGAGGGTCTTGAATGTGATCCGATTCTTCACGGTTAGCCAGTGTAGGCTCTTTAGGGCTGGGGAGATAGATTCCCAGGGTTTTTTTTCCTGTTAACAGTCTTGCCGCCATGTTTTAGATGAGTTGCAAGTGTGCAAGCTGATATTGGGGTAGTCCTACGTAGAGCGAATGTGCGTAGTCGAGTCGGAATTGATGATTGTTCCCACAACTGCCGCTTTGTCCTCTTCTGGGATGAAGGGGATTAGTCTGCGGAGGAGATGGTGGGATCCGCTCACCACTGATCCTATTTGTGCATCCATTGTCATTCCTGAGTCAAAAATGACTCCGAGACTCTTGGCTTTGGTGCTTGGAGAGATGGTCTGTCCGAGGATGGTGGGAGGTGTCCACGGAGTCTTTATTGTGGAATTTTTGTTAGCTTGTAGGAGTAGAAGTTCTGTTTTTGAACCGTTGAGTTTGAGGGAGCTAGTGGTCATCCAGTCATCTATTAAAGTGAGGCATTTCTGTAATTGCTGATGGTCTTTTTGTCCGTTGATGTGAAAGGTAGAGTTGGGTGTCGTCAGCATATGAGTGGTAGCAGAGATCGGTTTTCCTGATGATATTGAGAAGTGGGCAGATGTAGATGTTGAATAGTATTGGTGACAAGGGTGAGCCTTGAGGGACTCCACAGGAGACACCCGGGTTTCCGAGGTGAATGTTCCTAGTTTCACTGTCTGGGAGCGATTCTCTAAGAAGGATGTAAACCATTTTAGAGCAGAATTTGTAGCTCCTGCAACTTCAGTGAGGCGGACAAGTAAAGTATTGTGGTTCACTGTATAGAATGCTGCGCTGAGGTCTAACAGTACCAGGAGACTCTGTTCTCCGTCGTCTGCTGCTTCAAGGGCGTCGTCCCATATTTTATTATATATTAAATAACACTTTCTGGGTTATCTGTCTAAAGGATTGGGTTAGGTGGAATTGAATTATCAGGGCAAGAGGGACACACGGAATCAGGGTGGAATGGGAGGGTAAGCGTATTGTGCAATCCTCCGGAGACCCACCCCTTAATATTTAATTTTTTTTTTAGGAGCACCGGGAAAATAAGATTGGGAATCTATAGGTGGGATGTGGGGCCATTGCGTTTGCGTTAAGGGATTTTATACAAAACATTTTTTTATTCATTTATTCTCTCCCTCCGTGCCCCCCCCCTCCCCCAACCATGATGTATATGGTTGTATTTTTATATGTTGAGATTTTTGAATGTCATGTATTTTGTATATTTATTCTTTTTTTTTTTTTTTTTTTTTTTTATTAAATTTTAAAAACAAACAAAAAAAAAAAAAAAACAAAAAAAAAAGTGTCCGATCTGTCCGCCATAATTTCGCAGTCTTGATAGAAGAAAAAAAAAAAAAGAAGAAAAAAAAAAAAAAAAAACGCAGATCACCAGCATTACTAGTAAAAAAAAAAAAAAAAAAAAAAAATGAATAATAAAAATGCCATAAATCTTTCCCCTATTTTGTAGACGCTATAGCTTTTGCGCAAACTAATCAATATACGCTTATTGTGATTTTTATTACCAGAAATATGTAGAAGAATACATATCAGCCTAAACTGAGGAAAAAATTTGCTTTGTTTAAAAAAAATTGGGGATATTTATTATAGCAAAAAGTACAAAACATTGTTTTTTTTTCAAAATTGTCGCTCTTTTTTTGTTTATAGCACAAAAAATAAAAAACCGCAGAGATGATCAAATACCACCAAGTGAAAGCTCTAGTTGTGGGAAAAAAAGGATGTCAATTTTGTTTGGGTACAGCGTTGCATGACCGCGCAATTGTCAGTTAAAGTGACGCAGTGCGGTATCGCAAAAAATGGCCGGGTCATTGAGCAGCCAAATCTTCCGGGGCTGAAGTGGTTAACTATAGTCACTGGAAATTTGTATTGGACGTTTATTAACTTTTGTAATTGCAATACCATATCCTTGTCATTATTTACATTTGTTAGATGTTTATTAATTTTAGATACTGCGCAATGATATCCTTGTCATAACATTTAGATGTTGTACCTATGAGTAGTTCTGTAGGATAGTAACAAGGCATAGTCACTCTGAAATGATGAAAATTTAACATACAGTTAAGGTAGAGCAGGCGCGGTCTAATATACATTTTATATAATTTACCCTTTAGTGGGGATAACATCGGACAGCGGCTCATACATATCCATTTTTACAAAGCACGAGCGTTTCCCATTTTCTAGCATCCACGCTCCCCCACCCCACCTTGGAGGTCAGCATCCACGTTCCCCCGCCCCACCTTGTTGGCAAGCTTCCACGCCCCATTTGGTGGTTAGCAACCACGCTCCACACCCCATTTGTTGGTTAGTGTCCACACCCCTCCCTTGGTGGTCGGCACCCATGCTCCACGCCCCCTTTGGTGGTTAGCACCCACGCTCCCCCTGCCCCACCTGGGTGGCCAGCTTCCACACTTCACGCCCCATTTGGTGGTTAGCATCCACGCTCCACAACCCCATTTGGTGGTTAGTGCCCACGCTCCCCCGCCCCCCCTCCTTGGTGGTCAGCATCCATGCTCCACACCCCCTTTGGTGGTTAGCGCCCACGCTCCCCCATCCCACCTTGGTGGTCAGTGTCCACACTCCATGTGGTGGTTAGCCTAAACGCTCCCCCTGCCCACCTTGGTGGCCAGCGTCCACGCTCCACGTCCAATTTGGTGGTTAGCATCCACGCTCCATGCCCCATTTGGTGGCTAGCATCCATGCTCCCCCCCACCCCCCCTGGTGGTCCACACCCACGCTCCCCTTGGTGGCATTTATGTGTTGTCATGCAGTTCAGACAAGACACTCATATCTATCATTGGATCTAAATGATAAAGAGCTGGCATTGTCACATGATGGTGGTTTCTAGTCGGAGATTCAGTCTAGGCTTGCACATCCCTCCTCTGCCAGTCTTAATTCATCCTGGCTTTTCTTCTTTTTACGCTTCAGCACTCTGTAAAGAAAAATACATTCTATTAGCATTGACAATTTTTATTTTACTTATTAGATTTAGATAGCGAGTGAAAGGGTTGAATATTCTGCATTTTTTCTTATATATGTCTTAGATCCCTTTGGAGAGATTTCCACTCACTTTCTGTGTGGTATCCGAGACAAAAGTGAGAGAAATCTTCCCAACACATACAGTACACTATACAGATAGCAGTAAAGGTCTGACAGATGTCCTATTCCAGGGTTGTCCAAATTGTTGTTATAAAAGAGAGCTTATTTTTCTGACATCACTGACTTGTAGGAGCCAGTGAGAATTTTATTTTTAAGAAATACAATAATATAAGGGTTTGAGAAAATTCAGGCACGGTCAGTGGGACACTTGGAGCTCCTTCTTACAGAAGGTAATGATGGTACCTGATTGTAGATGAAGTAATACAAACTATTATTGGGAAGCACCTACCTGTTGATTTAAATTACCTACAGACATTTGGTGTCAGCCAAGCAAAATTGCATATTTTGAACTATGGTGGCGTGATATAGAGAACTTTAGGTGACAGCTGCCTTGGGTGCCGTTCCAGCTGATTGGCTTTCCCATTGAATTGGCTTAGCCAGAGATTATTGGCCAGGTGTGAAATATATGATCATAAGTGGGTGGATGAAGTATACATTCTCTTATAATCGCTAACTCGCAGCAAAATCTAAAGGCTGGTGACTGCTCATTCAGCAGTAATTTGTACAGAAATAACTATCTGTTTTTTAATAAATGAGCCATAGGTGCGGCATTGCTATTTTAACACTTCTGCATTCTCTTAAAAAATAGTTTTGTCTAAAGTTCCACTTTACTAAAAGAGAGTTCTTTGCAGGGACAGTATAAACATGATTTACTCTATTTTCTTATTTTTGCTATTTTGATCAATTGATTTGTATATTTTTTTAATTAAAATTTTACTTTACTAGGACATCTCTATGACACTGTTTTTTTGATCATTAAGGGATTTCTAATATGAAAATGTAAATGTGGCATATCAATATGCATATTTTAATATTTTATATGATTGAAAAGAGATACTAAAACATAAAACATATATTTTGTTCTTGTTTCTGGAAGCAACTAACAAAAAAAAAAAAAAATAGCAATGTCTGCTTACAAATATCTAGGCTTACTTACAGATAAATGGATGCTCCCACAGATCCCACTATGGATAGAGCTAGAAAGACTAGTGCAGAAATCATCATTGCTTTAAATGTCTGCCTGCTCTTCATGTCTGGATGTGCAAAGAAGTTCTTAATAGTCTTTTTCTTAATCTCAAACATTCCTCTATCTTCAGTTCCAGTATTGGCCTTGTTTTCCTGACCTGCAACAAACACAACACAATCAAAAAATGTCTAAGAAAGAAAAAAGTTAAATAACAAGAGCATTGGTGAAAAGAGATGAACAGAAAATGCAGGCCTCTTGAACCCATTGGGAAAGAGAGCCCTGACTGATGGGGGCATAACCAGGCTGGAGTATGGTGACTAGGGGTCACGGTGGATTGGAGGGGGGACGGAGTGGGGTTGGGCCTGAGCTTACTAAGGTGATTGCCCCAGGGGATTCTGGGCCTTTTTTGGTGAAGAAGATCGGTAAGAGCTGCCCGCCCTATATATGGTTGGTACGTCACAGCTTGCTGCGGTTTTTGGTGACCTTGCCAGCAAAACACGGCGGTAAGAGGTACGCCCTTCACGCTAATTGGGAGATAAACGGCAGTCCGGCACTTATGGTAAGGACAGGCCCCTCAGTTATCTCCCTTTCCACCAGTCAGGACTGAGTGCTCACAGTGCTACTGTGACTGGCACTGTGGAATGTTAAATGTATGTTTAAGTTGTTAAAGAGTTGAATTTAATAAAAGCTGTGGCCTTGCCCTTTCCAACATGAATGGTGGTAAGTGGTCTTTATTGGATGGGAAGAAGGGGTAAGGTCTAAGTTGGATGGATCATGGTGTGGACCTGGGTTTATTGCACCTCAGCAGTCATGTCCTCTGCTGGTGATTCCACAGAACACAACCTCATTTTGCTCAGTGACATTAGTGAACTGTTAAAAAGATAACTATACAGTTCACAAACTGCAGGGTCTGCATTGCCCCCCCAAATCAACTTCCTGAATGACTACCTGACTCCATTGAGGCTTGTAAAGTATATGTAAACCCTGAATCTATTTTTCAATATATCTGGTATCATTCCTTAGTGTATGTCAATTTCCCAAAGCATATCCAATCCAAAAACAAAACAAGTCCATAGATGTGGTGGCTGCATTTTTCGGCTTTTTCCCTAAGGCCCCATTCACACTTATGCTTTTTTTTTTTTTTTTTTTTTTTTTAGCTGCACTGCAGTAAACAAAAAGTTCTGCTTGCTGCACTTTCATAAAAAGCCATGTTATATAGTATAGAGTTCAATAGTAATGCACCTAGAACACATGCAAAACGCACCAACAGAAAGTGCTGTTACTTGCAGGATCTTCTGGTAAGAAACTTTGCACAAAAATAAGGAATGATGACAAGCATACTAATAGATTCTGAGTTTATGTACACTTTAAAGCGGAGCTACACCCAAAAGGGAAAGCTCAGCTTGTCGGCCCCCCCTCCTCCAGTGCCACATTTGGCACCTTGTGGAGGGGAGCGGGTACCTGGTTTTGACAGGCACCTGCTCTCACTTCCTGCATGGTTCGCCGGGGTGAACTCAGCCAGAAGTTTGACCCTCGCAGCAGCCGGCCCATTGAGAAAGCGCAGCACGCGTCATGCATGCACAGTAGGAAACCGGCTGTGAGGCCGCAAGGTTTCACTGCCGGTTTCCCTTACCCAAGAATCGGCTTGGGTGAGGACACCGCAGGATCCCTAGAGAGGTAAGTGCCCTAATAGTAAAAGTCAGCAGCTACAGTATTTGTCAACCTTCAAAAAGATGCATGAGCTACTTTAACGCATTTGTCATGCGTTGGACAGCCCAATGAAATGAATATCTGCCCTGTGTGTGTAGCACGACAATGCGCAAAAAATAAAAAGATAAATACACAATGTTAATGGGCCTCAGTATCTTTAGTAGCAAGGTAGAAATAGACAGAATGTGCTAAAGGCATATACAATACATAGAGCTGAGGACATAAAAGCATGTACATGGCAAAAAATTTAATAAAACATACACACGTTTTGCCTTACCATTATCTTCTAATACTCGGACAGATAAGAAGGGAAAGGGTTCATAGCTGTTCCCATCTACTTTGAGGTGTAGCTCAAAATATCCGTCATCTTCTTGGCGGACTGGGTCAATGACCAGAGAGCAGTTTCCATGCTTAAGATTATTCAGGAATACATGGGCCCTGCTGTCGAAGTACTCCAGTAATTCTGGATTATAGACGTAAACAAGGGATTTGACAGATCCTCCTGTGAAGGGGCTCCTCACCCACTCCATTTCTATTTTACCATTATAGGTTGTTATATCAGTGTTGAAGCTGCATGGTATTAGCAGCCGCGAACCCACTTGGATGTGAATCTCCTTGGGGATTTTAGTGATGGAAGTAACTTGCGCAACTGGAGAAAAAACAAAAAACAAAAAAACAGGGTGTTAAACCTGAAGATTACAATGAAATCATTTTAAAACTGAAAATTAGTTTAAAAAAATCCCATTAGTAGTAAAAAGCAATACACTGCCACCTTCAAAACAATTAGCAGAAATGGCCGTACACAAACAGAATCTCAATAGCTAGAATTTAACTTGTCGTCAGTTTATGCTACAGACTTATAAAATATCTCCTAATATGAAATATGTTTGCCTGTGGCTTTTATGTCTATATTAACTGCTGCTAATGCCCAGTTGCCCACATTATATTGCATGTATGATGACCATATATACAGTACATACCTGACGAGAAGGGAAGAATAAGAAGAAATATTCCTAAGTATAGGATAAGCCTCTGTATGTTCAAGTTGTACATTTGCAAAACTACTCAGATAGAAAGTTCAATCGCAAAAGGTACTCAGATGAAAAAGTCAATATTTGGCTTGCGTGCGTGTGACCTGGAATCATGACAAGTCCTCTTTCCAGCCATTTATAAACAGAAATATGACAAGGCACAATAATGTAATCTTAGGAGCAGGAAATGATATTACTGGAGGCGTTCTGGACATCTGTATGTCTCCATGTCTCCAGTCACCATGGAGACGTACTGACACACAATAAGGGCAATTAATACAAAGTGTCTGAGACTGATCTCAACTGGTGTTGTTGCTCATAACAACCAATTAGCTTCAAACTGATTTGTTTTCCCACACAGCTTAGAAAATGAACATTTAAAATCTGTTTAGCTCAATGACTCAGAAGGTACTGAAGCCAAAGAATCAGCATAACAGCCAAGCCACAAGCATTTTATTACAAGCATTGTATCAATGGCAGCGCCTCACTTTAATCACACCACTTTTATACTGGGTTTTCTGCATCAACTTCGCTGAATTTTTGGTTTTGCAATTTACCGACCATTCATTAGCCGTGACTTACAGTATACAAATGACAACTTTTCATTTTTGTGCTAATAAATGACTGAGAAGAACACCTGTCATGATATCAATATTGGAGCTGCTATTGATGACTTTTTGAAAGGTTGCCAGTTCTCAGTCTGTCATGTTGATCCTGAGGCTTCTCTTACTATCATGCTGGTTATCACTTGTGATTTCGGTGGCTATATGTTTCTTACGGACCAGTGACGCATCAGGTATTCAAGCTATAGGATCACCATGACAACCACTGGGAACGTCCAACAAAACTGTCATCAATGGTAAGGTCTAGATTTCTGCCTTGAAAGGTTAAGGAAACCTATAGTGAGAAAAGTACATGGGCAGGAATCTCAGACTTTCTTGTGAAAATGCTAGTTGCCTGGCTGTCCCTCGTGTTAGATTATTCATCACTGATAAAGAATGTGCACACAGCAAGTAAATACGTTTTTGGGTATCAGAAAATGAGTAAGAGCTGAAACCAAAGGATTAACACAACAGATATTCAAGTAGAGTAAATAGAGTAAGGGAGGGTTGTTATAACCCATGTCAGGTTTTTTCTTTTGCCATCTATGTCTCATTAGAGAGATGTTCCTTCACTTCCTGTCCCATAGCCAAAACAGGAAGTGAAAGGAAATACCTGCAAATTAACCTAATAGCGCTGAGCGCATGCAAATATGTGGCCTCTCGGCGAGTGGACCTTGGCGTCGAGCAGCCACATATTTGCGTGCATTAGTGCAAATAGAGCTGTGCCGAGGGGGCACGCTTGCGATTGGTAGCTTTCTGATCATGTGCCTGCCAATCACATGACCATAAGCCCCTGCCTCCCAGCAATATAAACCCCATAAAAGGGCAGACGCCAGCTCCAAAGGGTTCAGGGAGTCCTGTGGGCCCCACAGGTCACCAGAACAGTGTCCCCTCTATTAAGCTAGATATACACTGCCATTTTTTTTTTTGTTTCGTTCACCCAGCAGGTTGAATGAAAATAAAAAAAAACAGATTCCTGCATCAACGCAAACAATGTTGATTCAGGAATCTCTCCCACTGTTCTATTGTATTCTGACAGCCCCCCCCCCAGAATATACTGAACAGTAGCAAGCACTGATCAAATGATGCTGGTTTTCCAGCATGACTGTGACAGAAGGCGGTCATCAGGCCGGATTCTGTTGAACAGGCAGCAGTACACATGCACCTTACTTCTTTTTTCCCACAAAAATCTGCACAGAGTAGGAAGTCAAATTATAAGCATCCGCTGCAATCAGACTTTCATTTTTATTGATATATTAAGATTCTTCGTAGTTTAAACGCTTGCGGATTGATAGTTATACCCCTGCAGGGTGGCCGCTCTGTGCCGGATCACGTACCCAGTACGTGATCTGCGCTCCAGGGTAGAGGGTGCACCTGCGAGCACCTGTGAGCACCTGCTGCCTGGGCTGCGCTGCGAATGGCTGCAGCACTGACCAATCAGCGACTTCCGGCTGCTGATTGGTCGCCAGCACCTGACGATCATCTCTGGACATTACCGAAAAGAGCCCTGTGTAAGTAAACAAGCACAGGGCTCTTCTGACAGCAGCAATGTGCTGTTTTTTTCTTCCTGCAAACCAGGGAGTAAAAAACAGCACATTGCTTAGTAAAAACAGTACAAAAAGTACACAGTAACACATGTTGGCCACACATTTAACCCCTTGATCGCCCTAGATATTAATCCTTTCCCTGTCAGTGTCATTAGTACAGTGACAGTGCATATTTTTTAGCACTGATCACTGTATTGGTGTCACTGGTCCCCAAAAAAGTGCCAAAAGTGTCAGTTTGGTGGTTGATTTGTCTCCCGCAATATCACAGTCCCGCTATAAGTCGCCACCTTTACAAGTAAGAAATAAATAAAAATTCCTTAAATATATCCCATAATTTGCAGACGCTAAAACTTTTGCGCAAACCAATCAATATACACTTATTAGGATTTTATTTACCAAACATATGTAGCAGAATACATTTTGGCCTAAATTGATTACAAAATTAGATTTTTAAATTTTTTCTTGGAAATGTGAAAAAAAAAAATAAATAAGGTTTTTTTTTGTTTTTTTTCAAAATTGTGTCGCTCATTTTTTGTTTATAGGGCAAAAAAATAAAAACGACAGAGGTGATCAAATACCACCAAAAGAAAGCTCTATTTGTAGCAAAAAAAGGACATCAATTTTGTTTGGGTACAGCGTTGCACCACAGCACAATTGTCAGTTAAAGTAACAGCGCCAATGAACGGGGGGGGGTAAACCTTCTGAAACTGAAGTGGTTAAAGCATGTAGATGGTGCTTTTTATTTTTTTTATTTTTTTTTTACACTTACATTACTTTAGAAGTAACAAAAGAATACTGTCCTCCTTCTCCTGCAAACAGCTTCAGAAAGAACCTGGTGAGGCCAATATACATTTTTTGGGACTAGAAAGGTACTAATCTACAATAGTGTCATAAACTCCTTATACTTAAAATATAGCTGGTTTGATTTATTTCTCTGCAAAAATAGTTTGCAATTACTTGCACTTTGCATGTTGACCACTAGGATGTACTGCAGAGCTGGGTAGAAATGCATGCCTGTCTTTTGATCAGTGTTGCATTTGAGCTGAACAGAGACAGGCAAATTCCAGATTCCACGAAGCAGGGTATTCTATTAAACTGGGATGGGATGTGGACATCACAAATATTGACTTTGAACCTTTACTAAGCATATACAGAGCTTTGCTTTTTTTATGCACATATGTGGCTGCTGCAGTAACAGGTAGTGATGTAACATACCCTCCCACCACATTTAAATGTATAAATGGATGTTCAATGGATGCTCGGGAAAAGTAAACTTATTCATTTTGCCCCTTCTCCTTGACCTTAACCCCCCCCCTCCTCACCCTCCACAGATGTATACTGAGATCAGACAGCCAGGGCCTCCATTGTTAATTGATCCAGTGGTAAAAGGTTCCCTCTATAGGTAGCACTACCCCCATAGGAGCTGTTTGAATTCTCTCTTGCTTTATCTCTTCAGCCAGGTACACAGTATTTTCCATAGCCAGGCTCGTTTCTTGAATAATCAGTCTAGGGGTTTTAGTTGTTTTTGATGTTTTATTTGAGAACTTGGATAAGGAAGGGTAGATAGTGGGATACTCCAGATTGAACTAATTACAGGGAGGACAAAGGGAGGATTAAACTTGACTATTTGCAGCAACATGCATTCTTGAGCAATTCCTCTATGAGACAGACAGACTATTACTCTTCAGGACACTAGCCCTTTCTGCTGTACCCATTAGCTGACTTTCCCAGCACAGAGGGATAGCCCACAAAGAACAGGCCCCTAGATCCTTGGTCTGTACCAAAGTCACAAACGGATCCTCTCAGGCATGGCTCCAATCATGGCAGCAGGCTTGAGGGAAAACCAACCCTCCTCACTGTACTCTCCTCTCCAGGAAAAGACCCTTTGCCTCCTTACTAAATAGAAATACCCCTTCCCAGCATGCATAGGGCCCTATGCCTGCAATTGGCATCCATATTCATGCCACTGATCTGCACGAGTCACTCCTGTCCACCTAGCATATTCCAAAACTGCCTGAATACAGATGAGTCAATGCAAATACAGTGACACTTAAACACACAGGACTCCCTGGTTGCATCAATTCTCCCTGTTAAAGAGGAAGCAAACCGCAGGGTTACTTTTTTTTTTTTTCCCTGACCTGCAAAATAAAGGCATAATGTGCTAGTGTGCATTGCATACTAGCACATTATGTGAAATTTTCCAGCAAACAAAGCCCTCAACAATGCGTTGTCACTGCTGCGGGCCGCATCTATCATCACCCGTCATTCTTCCGGGTCTGTGTGATTGGCCGGAGCAGCGTGATGTCACTCCCGGCACATGCAGCTGGTCACAGCACAGGGCTCTGATGGAACGGCACGGGTGGCTGTTCCTTCAGAGTGCATACGCCGATGACATCATCGGCTCCATATACAGTAAATATTTACAGTACCCATAGGTAAGCCTTATTATAGGCTTATATGGCTTCTTCCTGTCCAATGATACACTTCTTTGGATTTGCCGTAAACCAAGCTTTCCATATAGAGTCTAATGCCCTGTACACACGGTCGGATTTTCCGACGGAAAATCTGTGATAGGAGCTTGTTGTCGGAAATTCCGACTGTGTGTAGGCTCCATCACACATTTTTCATCGGATTTTCCGACACACAAAGTTTGAGAGCAGGCTATAAAATTTTCCGACAACAAAATCAGTTTTTTGTTGTCGGAATTTCCGATCGTGTGTACACAAATCGGATGGACAAAGTGCCACGCATGCTCAGAATAAATAAAGAGATGAAAGCTATTGGCTACTGCCCTGTTTATAGTCCCAACGTACGTGTTTTACGTCACCGCGTTCAGAATGATCGGATTTTCCGACAACTGTGTGTGACCGTGTGTATGCAAGACAAGTTTGAGCCAACATCTGTCGGAAAAAATCCTAGGATTTTATTGTTGGAATGTCCGATCAATGTCCGACCGTGTGTACGCGGCACAAGACTGCTTGCACTTTTGGCAGATGTGAGACCCAATCTGTACTATGGACAATAACATCATCCAGGTAAACTGCAGCATACTTCTGATGGGACCTCAGAATCTTGTCCATTTTTCCACTGGAATTTTGCCCGGCGCATTCTGTAACCCAAAATGGCATTCTTCTATATTGCAATGCCCCATCTGGGGTTACAAATGTAATTTGGCAATACCCTGGTAAAATCGAGTGTAGTTGTCATGTATCAGGCTGTTCCCAGCCGGTAGATCATATAATGAGGCATGGGGTAGGTGTCAAATTTTCTAACCTTATTACAATTGATTGTCAAAAATCATTACAAAATCGCCAGCTTCCATCAGATTTGGGCACTAACACGACAGAGGAGTCCCAGAGTGACTGGTCCAGTCCTATCACACCCAATTGGAGCATTCTTTGCCTCCCATCGGGCCTCCGGTATTCTATAGGGTTTTAGTTTTACCCTTTCACTTGGCGGAGTGATAAATGTCATGCTCTACCCCAGATGTTTGTCCCGGCAGCTCAGAGAAAACCTCTTTGTTGCAGAGCACAAACTCTTTAACCTCCAGTGGGGGTTTCGATAAGGTGACTGCTATTCCAACCTCAGAAACCAAGCAATCAGACTGAGCCGGTGACACCAAAGTCTCTGCGACTAGGGATTCCCTATCCCTCGAGGCTTTCAACAGATTAATGTGATATATCTGTTCTGGCTTTCGCCTTCCTGATTGTCTGACCCTGTAGGTCACCTCACTCACTTTTCCAATTATCTCGTATGGGCCCTGCCTTTTGGCCAGGATTTTGCTTTCAACTGTAGGGACTAGTACCAATACCCTATCCACCGGGGAAAAGGTACGGGTCTTTGCCCGACGATTGTACACTCTCTGCTGTGCTAACTGCGCTTGGGCCAAATGTTCTTTTATGATTGGCATTACTTGTTCAATTCTATCTTGCATCAGGGCGACATGCTCAATCCCACTCCTGTGGGGAAGAACTCTCATTTTCCCAAGTTTCCTTGGCGATATCAAAAAGCCCTCTTGGGTGTCTCCCATAGAGTGACTCGAAGGATGAAAAACCCGTAGAGGATTGTGGTACCTCCCTAATGGCAAACATCAAATAGGGTATTAGATAGTCCCAATCCTTTCCATCTCTATCCACTACCTTCTTTACCATTTGCTTTAGGGTTTTGTTGAACCTTTCAACCAACGCATCTGTTTGGGGGAGATACACAGATGTACGAAATTGTGTCACTTTGAACAAATTGCATAGCTCTTTCATAACCCGGGACATAAAGGGTGTACCTTGGTTCGTAAGCAGTTCCTTACAAATACCCACACGGCTAAAAACAAGAGATAGCTCCTTGGCTATTGTCTTGGCCAAGGTATTTTTTAAGAGGAATGGCTTCTGGATAGCAGGTGGTATAGTCCAGTATAACCAAAATGTACTGATGCCCCCTAGCAGACTTCATTATCAGACCTTCCCATCATTGAGGTCCTCTTTCAGAGGAGGCCATATATATAGACGACATCCTCTTCCTCTGGGACGGTAGTTCTGATTCCTTGAAATCATTTTTTTTAGCTCTAAATTCCAATGATAGAGGTATTTCTTTGACCTATGAATTTAGCCCCTACTAAAAAGGTACATTTTGTAAAATTTGGAAGTCGAGATCAGCTCATGGCAGTTCAAATTTCAGACTTTCAAACCAACTGACTGGAATGGTTTTATTCCCGTAGACAGTTGCCATCATCAATCATGGCTTCGGTCAGTTCCACATAGTCAGTTTAAGACTTTGTAGGAATTGTTCAGACACTGAGACTTTTAAAAAACAAGCCTCTATTCTTACCAAGAAATTTACAGATAAGGGATATGAACCAATATCTGTCGATTTACAATATCAAAACATCCTCAAGATAGATAGAGGTTCATTGCTGGCTGACCGTCCTTCACGAGTTCAAGATAATTCTTTTAAGTGGTCAATCTTAACCTCCTATTCAGTACAACACAAGGACATTAAAACTATACTGAACATTGGGATGTTCTTAAGACAGACAAAGTTTTGGGCCCTCTACTACCTGAGCAAGCTAAGGTTACATTTAGGGAAGTTCCTTCATTACAACGCAAAATTGCCCCAAATATCATTAATCCACCCATTCGCCCTTCTTTTTTTCACAACTTAAAGGGCTATTACCCTTGCAAAAAATGTGTTGTGTGTTTACACAACACATGTGGACGGTCCAAGACTTTGGAATTTAATCACCAATCGTGTATATCCAATCAAAGGATTCCATACATGTGCCACTGGACACGTTGTCTATTTGAGAAAGTGTCCATGTGGCAAGCAATATATAGGACGCACTATCCGCACTTTTTCAATTAGAGTTGGAGAACATACCGCCAAAATAATAAACGGCGACACTAAACATATGGTACCAAGACATTACAGAGAACATCACAACTGTGACCCCAAAGGTACAAGTTTTTTGGTGATTGATAGCTATATTCCTCCGTGGAGGGGTGGTGCAATGACAAGAGGAGTCTCACTACTATTGGATATACGCATTACAATCATATCATCCCTTAGGGATCAATGTAGAATGGGACATCAATTAATTTCTTAATAAAGCATAGGTCTACTATACATAAACATACATTAGGGCATTTAGATAATACTATGGTGGGGTTATCTGTGTATTTGATATCTCTAGATCTACTAATTTTTATTCTCATTTTTATTTTGACTACATATAGTCATTACATTTTGGTGTGGACATCGCACATGTTCTAATGTTTTTCCTTTTATGTTATTTTATTTAATTTCTATTTTTTCGTTTGGCGCTGCTTAAACATTTTCTGGCTTTTTTTTGAGGCCCAATTCCTGTTTACAACTGTCATCGTTCAGATATGAACACTGTTTGTAAGCAAGAACTTCTGGTTCGTGTGCCACTTGCTGACACCTGGAAATTACTACCATTTGTCAAGAAGGAGGCTTGAGCCGCACCTTCTATTTGTTCCAGCGGCATGTTTGCTATGTCTGGCAGTAGAAAACGACGCCTCCCGTTTCGGGCGCCATTATGATGGCGCCCGGCGGTGATCGCGGTCCGTTCCGCGTGTCGATTGCCGCCGTTTGTCTGTTTTGTTCTTTTGTTTTTTATTTGCACTTATTCCTTCTTATATTTCAGTGCACACTTTGTGAAATTTACTCATATTTGGTTGAGATTAGAGCGGATTCATTACTTCCTGTCTCAGCTAAAATGAGGCATGACTTGCATACCATTGTAATCAATGCACACCAAAGCGAGGCTTGGTGCACAGCAAGCCAAGGCGCCATTTTCTCTAACCGGAAGTCATACAATTTACATTTTGGCTGCCTTGGAGCTGACTCTCATTAAGGGTGACACTTTACTGTATAAATACGCAGTGGCCACAGTGGACTAGCACCCCAAATGATGTCTTATTAGACGAAACACGTCAGGACGGGCTCTGCTGATGGCACTGCGTCACTACATCTTACCAAATCGCTTTTTATCTCCTCAAATGGGAGTGTTCATTTTTATATTTTCAATAAATGTTATCTGCTTAAAATGGAATTACACTATGTGGCCGATCTTCTCTCCTTTTTATAACGCACTATTTGGAGAAAATCCTTTTGATCCAGTCCTTGGTCACTAACTCCTGGTTGCTATCTACTGGAAACCATATTGTGACGGATCCTTGCAGTTTATTTGTTCACATTGGAAGTTGTGTATGCTGATATACCTTTTGCCTAGGTGTATAACACCAAAAGCTCTGTTGGCTCATTGGGCGTACGCCTATTTGGGTTCAACTTGTCTGGTAAGCCTTTTTTCTTACTGGTGGTGGACTATCTACAGACAAACTTGTCTACACGAATCCTCTTTGAAGTCACTTTATTCATTGAGACCACAGATTTATGGACTGTATATGCACTTAAGAATGTACATGCACTTTATACTGTGCATCATTGCAATTTAATCCATTTATTTTGCACTAATTTTCTGTGTATGCTTAATATTGAGTTCACCAACCATAACTCATATTTCTCATGATTTTTCGCTGCCTCTTGCGGCCTTGACTTTCCGGGCTGCTCTCGCCAGACATTAGGTAGAACTCCCGCCCTCTCACCCTCTCCCCTTGGAGTTATCTTACCCGCCGCTGGGGATGGTCTGGTCTTAGGGTGGAAAGTCCGTGAGTCCCTGGGAGAGGCGGTCAGGTTCTCTGTAGCCAAGTACCTCTCAACCAGATCAAAAAGCTTTTCAGCTGTTTCTGGGTCTCCATGGCTTACCCACCTTTGGATGGCAAAAGGTAGAGATCTCAGGAACCGGTCCATAACAATACGCTCCACAATCTTTGGTGCGGTCAAAGTCTCTGGCTGCAGCCACTTCCTGCTCAGGTGAATGAGATCATACATTTGAAACCTGGGGGGTACACGCTGAGCCCGGATGGCCAGGGTGACACCCAGCCGTGCCAATATTTCTATTTTTAGCACAACATAGTCTTTCGCTTGGTCAGGCTCTAGGTCATGATAAGCTTTCTGCAATTCCCCAGATAACAGAGGGGCCACCTATCCAGCCCACTGCTCCTAAGGCCACTTTTCCCTTTCAGCAGTCCTTTCAAATGTGGTCAAAAACGCCTCCGGATCATCCTCTCCAGTCATTTTTGGCAGTAAACGTCTCACACCAAATGATGCAGTATTAGTGGAACCACTTGCCTCACTGGTCTGCGGACATTGCTGCAATAAAATGTCTCCATTTGTTGTTGGAGTTTCTGCTCCTGCAACAGATCTTTGAAGCGGGCCTCAGATTGCTGCTGAGCATCCAGATTCTGCTGGCGAGCTTGGTGCTGAGCTGCGTGGCTCTGTTGCAAAGTTGCATTTGTCTGCTGTTGAGCTGCAAGGCTGTTTTGAAAACCTGCATTTGTATGCTGCTGATTTTCATTTGCCAAAGCCAGCTGTATCAGTATCTCCTCCATGCTGGCCTTAAAAAAACTGCCCCAGCTTCCTCCAACTGTGAGGGGGTTAGCTCGGCAGCGGGTGTGTGACCCCCTGGATGGGTTCACTACACAAAAATTAGGCACAGCAAACAACAGTGAAGGTGAAAAAACAAAGATGTGGTTTATATACACTATTTACAATGGTCCAAAAACAGCAAAACAAAAAGAAACATGAAAATAAATCCTTGCCAACTTGGCCTCTTACTACACTAGCCTTGTGCTTTCCCCAGCACCTTGCTCCCTGTTAAAGAGGCTTGCCACACAGGCATTGTCTCGCACTCCCCAATCTAAACAGGCACAAAACTGGTTCCAGGTTGGAGCAATTCCCTTTGCATGCTGGGAGTTTTTGTAGAGGCCTTAATGAGCCAACTTAATTCAGCTGGGCTAATTACCTCCACCCCTGCAGGACTCTCAGCACTTCCCCCTAGTGGTACAAATCGGCATCGAGCCTGATTCTAGGACACACATATTTGCCATCCTGGATGCAACCAGGTGATTTTATCTGCCTGCTGTCACATCTGCTACATGTTTTGGATAAAAAAAAGCCCCAATAAGTATTGATTGGTTTGCATGAAAAATATAGTGCCTACAAACTATGGTATATACACTGGAATCTTTATTTTTAAATGTTTTATATACTACTAATGGTGGTGGTCAACGACTTATAATGGTACTGCGATATTGCGGCGGTCACTCTCATACTAACTGATGCTTGGGGGGCCTACTAACTGCCACTGACATCACCAGTAACATTAAAGTGTTACTAAACCCAAGACCCTGCATTCACTATATTTGATCTCCCACAGTACACAGAACATGGAAATGCAGTAGTTTTAGCAAATATAAACAGCTAAATAACTTTTCTCAACAGCACTATATAGCGGCCTTGTGACTTCTATCAATGTCTGGTTAAAGCTTGTAGGAGGAGTTTTCATTCTACTTTGACTATCCTATGAGGCTTCAGGACCCCTGACCCTCTGTCTGGACAGTGCTGATTGGCCCTGTACCATAGTTGCCAACATTGCAAAAAAAAAAGTGGGACACTTTTTTGGCTGTAGGTGGAGCCGTATAATAATTAGGGGGCGGGGCATGTATTTGTAGGCGTGGCTCAGCAATAAAAAATAAAACTGCGGCGTGCGAAAAATGGGCGTGGTTTACGCGAAATAGTGGGCATGGCTTAAATGGGCGTGGCTCAAAGGGGGTATGGTTAGAGTCTGAGATAAATTAGGGGTGGAGAGGGAAAGGGGGAGAGAGGAATGAAGGGACAGCAGCCCCAGATCCTACACAATAGAAATATGTGTATTCTAGAAAGTTTAACAATCAGCAGATAAAGATACTCCAAACACCTGATGTTAGCGCTTCAATCATCCCGGCACCATGATTGTTATGGTGTCAGGGTGATTGAAGCGCATTATTTCTACTATTACTATTGTAATATAAAATGAAATCATTCAACTCACCATAATGCCAAATCAGTGGGATCCCTGAGCGTGTCACTAGCCACGTCGCCTGCCACCAGCAGAGTCCTTCCTTGCATCAGGTGCCCCCAGCAGAGTCTGTACTTGCATCAGGTGTCCCCAGCAGAGTCTGTCCTTGCATCAGGTGTCCCCAGCAGAGTCTGTCCTTGTATCAGGTGTCCCCAGCAGAGTCTGTCCTTGCATCAGGTATCCCCAGCAGAGTCTGTCCTTGCATCAGGTGTCCCCAGCAGAGTCCGTCCTTGCATCAGGTGCCCCTAGCAGAGTCTGTCCTTGCATCAGGTGTCCCCAGCAGAGTCTGTCCTTGTATCAGGTGTCCCCAGCAGAGTCTGTCCTCGTATCAGGTGCCCCCGGCAGAGTCCCCTCCTTGCATCAGGTGCCCCCAGCAGAGTCAGTCTTTACACCAGTGTTCCCAGCCTCAGTCCTTAAATCAGTATCCCAGGCAGAGCCATAGTTACCCACCCTGTACATAGTTACCCCCTCCCCCTGTACATAGTTTCCCCTCTCCCCCTAGTTACTCCCCTGTACATAATTACCCCCCTGTGCATAGTTACCCCCCCTGTACATAGTATCCCCCCTGTACATAGTTAACCCCCCCTCCTGTAAATAGTTAACCCCCCCTCCTGTATATAGTTAACCCCCCCTCCTGTATATATTTAACCCTCCCCTCTCCTGTACATAGTTAACCCTCCACCCTGCTGCATATAGTTAACCCCCCTCCTGTATATAGTTAACCCTCCCCCTCCTGTATATAGTTAACCCCACTCCTCCTGTATATAGTTAACCCCACTCCTCCTGTATATAGCTATCCCTCCCTCCCCCTGTATATACGTAACCCCCCTCCTCCTGTATATAGTTATCCCCCCCTGTACATTAAAGTTAAATTGCTGCAGAGACAAGAGCCAGTGGCATCACTACAGCTGGTGTCACCCGGTGCGGAAAAAAATTGGTGTCACCCCCCCTCCACCAACTATGGTCCCCCTTCAGTACAGACGCCCCTCCCTCCCCCCACTAAGTACAGACCACCCCTCCAGCAGTATAGATCCTCCTCCCTCAGTACAGACCCCCCCCACTAAGTACAGACCCCTCCATCAGTTTAGACCCCTCTCAGTATAGACCCCCCTCATCAGTATAAACGCACTCAGTACAGATCCCTCTCCCACAATACAGACCCCCCTCAGTGTTGTCCCCTATCTATCCGTATAGACCCCCTCAGTGCAGACCCCCCTCCATCAGTGCAGACCCCCTCATTGCGGTCCCCCCATCTATCAGTATAGACCCCCCTCCATCAGTGCAGACCCCCCTCCATCAGTGCAGACCCCCCTCAGTGCAGACCCCCTCAGTGCAGACCCCCCTCCATCAGTGCAGACCCCCCTCCATCAGTGCAGACCCCCTCAGTGCAGACCCCCCTCCATCAGTGCAGATCCCCCTCCATCAGTGCAGACCCCCCTCAGTGCAGATCCCCTCAGTGCAGATCCCCCCCCATCAGTACAGATCCCCTAAGTGCAGACCCCCTCAGTTCAGACCCCCCTTCATGAGTGCAGACCGCCTCAGTTCAGTACTCCCTTCATTAATGCAGACCCCTCCCTCTATCAGTGCCAGTGCAGACCCTCCCATAATGCCCCCCCAGCACATGTCCATTAGAGCAGAATGGAGCACTATGTGATAATGCAGCGGGACTGACTGGCAGCACTACGGCCCCTGGGGGGAACTTGTACATTTTTTTTTTGTTGCCGTGCTGCAGATACTCGCTCTGCCCGTCCACCTCCATGGCGGCCATTTCCTCTCTCTTGACGGGCTGTTCGGGAGCCGTCATTGTGTTTGTGGCTGTGTGCTGTGTCTGGCCGCCGGCGCCGTGTGTTCAGTGGAGAGGGGAGGGGCCGATCCGTGCAGCTAAAGAAGCCGATTCATTGGCTGCATGGATCGAGCCCCCTTCCTCTCTCCACTGAACACAAGGGGGAAGATCTAGCGGCGGCGCGGCGGCCATTTTGCTGGAGCCAACTGCTCAGAAAATTAAAAAACAAACATTCCTGATTTTCCCGAAAATCCCGATTCGGGACAGCCTCCGATCGGGACGAGGGTCCCAAAACCGGGATTGTCCCGGGAAAATCGGGACTGTTGGCAACTATGCTGTACCGATCACATGCATCCTCACAAGAAAAAAAAAAAAAAAAACTCTCTAGCAATACAAACCAAACTGAGCATGCAGAGAGTGTCCGCAAGGCTGTGTACTATGGGAAAGAGGGATTGGGGACAGTAAAAGAAGGGGAGGATCAGAGAAAACACGATCAAACAGCCTTTTTACACAATCTACAGGATTAACCGCATGCCGACCAGCCGCCACAGTTGTACTGCGGCAACATGGCTCGGCTGCGCGAATCGCTGTGATGTTACGTCGTTAACATAGATGGCCACTAGAGGGCGCGTGCGCAATGACCGCCGGGCTCCCGCGATCGCTCGGGGCACACCGAGAACCGGGATCTGTGTATGTAAACACAGTTTCCGGTTCTCTAAGGGAGAACAGACAGATCCTCTGTTCATACAGAGTAGAACACTTTAGAACACATACTAGAACAGTTAGGACACGTACTAGGAAACACTTAACCCCTTCAATGCCCCCTAGTGGTTAACCCCTTCACTGCCAGTGACATTTTTACAGTAATCAATGCAATTTTATAGCATTGATCGCTGTAAAAATGCCAGTGGTCCCAAAAATGTGTCAAAATTGTCTGACGTGTCCGCCATAATGTCGCAGTCCACCACCATTACTAGTAAAAAAGAAAAAAAGAATAATAAAAAGGCCATAAAACTATCCCCTATTTTGTAGATGCTATAACTTTTGCGCAAACCTATCAATATACGCTTATTGGAAAAAATTTTTACCAAAAATATGTAGAAGAATAAGTATCGGCCTAAACTGAGGAAAAAAATGTTTTTTTATATATTTTTGGGGGATATTTATTATAGCAAAAAGTAAAAAATATTGAGTTTTTTTCAAAATTGTCGATCTTTTTTTGTTTATAGCACAAAAAATAAAAATCACAGAGGCAATCAAATACCACCAAAAGAAAGCTCTTTTTGTGGGAAAAAAAATTTTTGTTTGGGTGCAAGGTCTCACGACCACACAATTGTCAGTTAAAGCGATGCAGTGCCGAATCGCAAAAAGTGCTCTGGTCAGGAAGGGGGTAAAATCTTCCGGGACTGAAGCGGTTAACCCCTTAGGTTCCACAGTGCATGCTTTACTGCATATACAGACTGCTTTTACTCTTGTGGTTTTAGTAACACTTTAATACAGTGATCAGTGATAATACCTATACGCTATCACTGTACTAATGTCACTGGCTGGGAAGGGGTTAACAACATCTAGGTCTAGGATGATTAGGGGGTTAAATATGTGTCTAACTATGTGTAATGTGTGCTGCTTTTACTAAGATCTCTCAGTTTCTCATCCCTGCCTTGCAGGAATAAAAAGTGAGAGATCGCTCCCTCTGTGCAGAGCTCTGTGTTGTTTACCAACACAGAGCACTGGGCTGTGATTGTACACAGCCAATCAGCAGGTCCCGGCCGTGAATCATTGGCTGGGACATGCTGACAGGCTCCCACTGTATGCAATCCCAGCAGGTGCTGGGCAGGGGGCATGCATGTGTGCGCCATAGACTCAGAAGTAGGCAGCCGCATACGAGTATGTTGCTTTGCCTACAGTGGCTGCTTGCCCGCAGTACATTGTTGCTCACTTGCTAAGCCGTTAAACTCCTCCTCTAAGCACCTCTGTAGGTCAGAAGGCAAGATCTGTGAAATATGTGACACAGCAGTGCCAACCCACAGGGCATAGTGACTACGTGTCACAGAATTAAAGCAGTAAATGTGTGGGCATCTTCACAGAGTAAGTTTACAAACTTCAAGATCATTCAGATTAATAGTAGGCTAGAAATAACTGAAACACAATAGTGAAGATATGATTGTATATTTTGACCATAAGTACACTTTAAAGGGGTTGTAATGTCTCATGGTTTTTCACCTTAAAGCGGAGTTCTGCCCAAAAAAATAAATAATTTAAGGTCAGCAGCTACAAATACTGCAGCTGCTGACTTTTAAAATATGGACGCTTACCTGTCCAGGCCGCCCGCAATGTCGGCAACCCGAAGCTGACCTATCCCTTGGCTCCCAGGTGGAGGCGTCGGTATCTTCAGTAATTGAATCAGGAAGTGAAACCTTTTAGCTTCACAGCCTGGTTCCCTACTGCACATGTGCGAGTCGCCTGACTGGTCCCTGCTGTCTTCTGGGACCTGTGTGTCTCCTAGAAGACAGCGGGGGGGAGGCGGACATGGAGTAGATTGCCGGTGGATACTGCTATCTGGCATCTGCTCCCCCCTGAAAGGTGCCAAATGTGACACCAGAGGGGGGGGGCTGGATAAGCGGAAGTTCCATTTTTGGGTGGAACGCCGCTTTAATGCATTCTATGCATTAAGGTGAAAAACCTTCTTTGCTACAGCTGCCCCCCAGAGCCCCCCTTTTCTCACCTGAACCCATCTGTTCCAGCGACATGCACGAGTCCAGCGGCTCCAGCCGATGTCTCTGTCCTCATTGTATAGATTGATTGCAGCAGCAGGAGTCATTGGCTGCTGTCAATCAAATCCAGTGACACAAGAGCGGGGGGGGGGTAAGGCTGAGTCCTGCTGTCTGTGTCAATGGACACAGCAGCGGGACATGGGAGCGCGCCCGCATGGGTGTCCCCATGGAAAGCGGCTCTCCGTGGGGGCACCCGATGAAGAGGAGGATCCAGGAGCGCCAACTTGGCACCCCAGAAAAGAAGGATCAGAAACCCTTGCACAGAACAGGTAAGAATAACATGTTTGTTATTTTTATTTAAAAAAATGTGAACCTTTCCAACCAATTTAAGCTACTGGGCCAGAGTTCCAGCCAAGCTATTAACATTTCTAGAAGGAGAGGTGAGTAGCCCCCCATTCCTCTATCCTGTGGGTCATTGCAGGTTGTCCTTGGCTCAGTCTGGATGGACTGTCTGCTTCTATTATTGTGGAGTGTTCTGAGATGTGACAGATAAGATCCCCCATGTCATGCTGACAGCTCGATCCTCAGGATTCCTTGTCCCTGTCATAGGACCAGTTTTGGAGGAGAATGCATTGCAGTGATCAGTCCTGAGCACCGCAGCCTCACACAAGTCAAATTAATGACATTTCATTGAAAAGTGGACGCATCCACTGCCCTCACATAGGGGGGGACCTGTATGCTTCCTCCTCTTCCACCCCTTCTAAAACACCCACAATACAATTCAACCGTTCTCTAATGTGTTGTATTAAAAGTCTTCAAATAGACAAACATTTAAAGACAAATACTATTGTAAATCGCACTGTAAATAGAGATGTGTGTGTTGCAGACACCCCTCCGCCTTGACTTGGCATCGCCCAGATTGTAACAGTTTCTCTTTGTAGGTTTCCTGTTCAGTTTCTTTGAGGACTGACCATGGCGGCCACAGAGATCGCTCAGCAGATGGTGAGTGATGGAGACGTGGGTGATGTAGGGGTGCTGTAGGGGGGTCTGATCGCCCTGATCCGGGGACCCTCTCATCCTGTGATGGATGCCTGGCTGTGCATTATTCATGTGTGATGGTGCAGGCTGCATCATGTGCCCATCCTGCTCCATGCCTGGCTGTGGTGGGGAGCAGCGAGCAGCTCCCCCCCCCCCCATTGTAGAGGCGGTGATCGGAGCCCCACACTCACACCATCACAGCCAGGGCGTTGGCAATGCTGATGGCAATGTGAGGATCAGAAGGAGATGATCTGGAGGATAACAGGTGCAAAGCAAAAGCTAAGCACTGATCTAATGCTGTCTGCAGCCTGTTCTTCCACTGATTGCTTCCAGCATGGAAGGAGGGATTGGGGAGAACACATCTCCCATGTCTCTGGATGGTGGCATCTCTGCTTCTAGATGTCACCATCAGTCACAGGGGATGGAAGGGCTACCAGGCAGCATCATCTGGTTGTGTGTGTAATGTAGATGGAAAGTGAACCTGTTACTGACCTGATGATGAATAATGTATAAGCAGAATGGTTAATCAGCTGAAGTTCTATGCAAATCTAGACTTTTCTTCTATGAGTCAGACTTGGCCCCGCCTCCTATACAACTTTACAGCAAAAGGAGGTGTAAAATGTGTTGGGCCAGGGGGGAGGTCCAGAATGGTGGAAGGTGCAGGGACAAGCTCTACTTAATGTGATACTAAACAATATCTGTATTTCTAAAAAAGAATCCCTAATGAGCAGTAAAAGAAGGTGGTTGAGCCACGGTTTTACCGCCTCCCCACTGACTGCCCATCTAAACACAGAAATTCAGCTGCTTAAGCTGTGCACGCAGTGCTTTGCAGCATATCCCGTTCGGCTGACCGTACCATTGCTGACCATGACCCATTTGAGTAAATGGGGCTGCACCACAGGTACGTGAAATGCACAAGAATGCTGTGTGGTGGCTCAGCATTTTGGGTTTTAAAGTGTTACTAAACCCACAGCAAGGAAATTCATCTGTATATGTAGTAAAGCATGCTTGTTATACCTGCTGTGAAAGCTAAGGGGTTAATCCATTGTATAAAAAAGCTGTTTGCTCCTGGCTTCTCTCATCCACCCCTTTTACTGTCCCCAATCCATCTGCTGATAGAACAGAGCCCTAGGAGGCACTCTGCACATGCTCAGTTTGATGTGTATTGCTAGAAGGTTGTTGGGGTGGTGTTGTGTGTTTTGTTTTGTTTTTTGTTTTTTGAGAGTGCATGTAAACAGCATAGGGCCAATCAGCACTATCCAGGCAGAGGGTAAGGAGACATGCAGCCTCATAGGACAGTTAGAGTAGAATGAAAACTCCTCCTACAAGCTGTAACTGGACACTGATAGAAGTCACAAGACTGCTATATATTGCTGATGAGAAAAGGTATTTAGCAATCTATATTGACTAAAATAATTGCATTTCAATGCGCTGTGTGTTGTGGGAGACCAGATCTAGAGAATGCAGTCTAGGTTTAGTAACACTTTAAGGCTCGATTCACACCTATGCATGTTGCTTTTGAGCGTTTTTGGAGGTTTTTTTTTCATGCTTGCCACGTTTTTGAGCAGCGTTTTTGCCGCGATTTTACCGCGATTTGCGTTTTTTTTTTTTTTTTTGTACAGTTTTTTTTTTTACAGTCTTAAAAAAAATTAAACAAAAAACGGCAAAAACGCACCAAAAACGCATCAAAAACGCTGCAAAAACGGTGCACTTGCGTTTTTGATGCTTGTCCATTGAATTCTATTACATGCAAAACGCTGCATTTTGCATGAAAAAAAGTCCCTGACCCTTTCCAAAAATGCAGAGAAACAAAAAGGCATTGATGTGAACATGTTCCATAGGAACCCATGTTAAAAAATTCCCGTGCATTTCTGCAAAATGCAAAATGCATCAAAAAACGCGCTAGTGTGAATGGAGCCTAATACAGACAGTGAGAAGGTTTTATATGAAGGACCTGGTTTAAAGACTAAGTTCACCTTTTCAAGAAAATGACTATGGAGTCTAGGGGCCCTAGTATGTAAAGTCAGCTGACATCACAGAGCTGGTCCAGGCTTTGCTGGGATCTTTACACTAATGTCTGAATCCACCCAGATGTCTGACTGGCGGCAGGCTTAGCCTCTCAGTTTTCTGCCGAGAGCCTGAGCCAGCCGCTCCCTGCCCTCGCCACAGTTCAGCGCTCCTGAGAGTACAGGAGGGGCAGAGCAGAGAGCAGTAACTGATAGTCACCTCTCTCGCCTCAGAGTGCACCTGAGAACTGAGTGATTAGCGCTCTTTGATCTCTCAGTTCCATATGAAGAGCTGTCAGGGGACAGCTGCAGCATCAATCTGGTCTAGGTAATGGTTGGCTTTTTTTTTCAAACCTAAACTTCTCTTTTAACATTGCTGCACAGTATTGCATTATAGTCCTTTTTAAAAAGCTGCAATCTTGTACACGATATGCCCTGATACTGGGTCATTCTAATGAGTAGATCTCCAACATTTCTGGTAGTGGAGGAGCCGGTCTGTTCTGTTTCCCAATGGCTCCATCACTGTGGAGGACTGGATCAAGGGGCCATTGGGATTTGTGGGGAAGTGGGCAATATACAACACTGCTAGGACTTTGCTTGATCAGGGTGGTCTTTGGTTTGGTTGTATTGAGAAGGGGCTACAGGTATGTATGTAATGCACTTGGTAGTGCCATTTCTTTTTTTTGGGGGGGAGTAATTACAGAAACATTTTAGCATGAAAAGTTGAGACTGGTCTATAAATGTGTCTTCATGATATCTGTGACATGTACTGTAGTTGTCATTGAAGGTAAGCTCAACTTTTCCATTTTGTTGTCTGTTCAATGTGGATGGTTGAGGTTAGTGACATGTTTACCTTGTGTCCTCTCAGTGAGTAGTGATCATTACTAAGCATATCTGCCTGGATAAGGTGTGCAGACACCGCTGTCAAATCATGGTTGGATTAGAAGACCTCATCTAGTATTCGTTATTTGTGTAGAACCGATGACCATCCTTTATTGTATGTATTTATAAGGCATTATGATCTGGTTTGTTCTACAGCAGACACATTTCCAGGGACATTATGTAGTATTTATAAATATCATCAGTTCTAATTGATGAAGCGATGCTCCTGATTTATTGAGCATTTGCAAAGCTTGATTATAAATCTTTTTCATTTTGTAGCAGAGGCTTTCCGGTGGAAAGAACCTGTTGGCCTTGAAAAGGTGGTTCTTGCTTCTTATTAGAGGAAAATAAGACTAATGCCCTGTACACACGGTCAGACTTTGTTCGGACATTCCGACAACAAAATCCTAGGATTTTTTCCGACCGATGTTGGCTCAAACTTGTTTTGCATACACATGGTCACACAAAGTTGTCGGAAAATCCGATCGTTCTAAATGCGAAAAACACGTACGTCGGGACTATAAACGGGGCAGTGGCCAATAGCTTTCATCTCTTTATTTATTCTGAGCATGCGTGGCACTTTGTCCGTCGGATTTGTGTACACACGATCGGAATTTCCGACAACGGATTTTGTTGTCGGAAAATTTTATATCCTGCTCTCAAACTTTGTATGTCGGAAAATCCGATGGAAAATGTGTGATGGAGCCTACACACGGTCGGAATTTCCGACAACAAGGTCCTATCACACATTTTCCGTCGGAAAATCTGACCGTGTGTACGGGGCATAAGGCCACTTTCACGCGAACTGATCGTTCAGGTCCGCCTGTCAGTTTTGTCGGCGGACCTGTACGGGTGATCCAGGTAAGGCTATGGAGCGATGGATGTCAGCTGTGACATGTCCGCTGAGATCAGACCCGCCAAAATCAGACGGATGGCCCTAGGTTCACACCCGTCCCTATCGGATTGAGTGAGATCTGATGTAAACGGACATGCTGTCCGTTTTCGTCCGATCTCTCCATAGGAACCAGCGGCGCTCAGCAAGCCCCTCCCTGCTCGGGGAGCAGAGAGGGACCTGTCGTCGGAGAGATCTCCCGCTGAGCTGGCGGACAGAGGCGGACTCCGAGGCAGCGGATCCGCCTCGTGGGAATGAAGCCTAAAGCTTCTGAAGAACATTAGGGGTTGGGATTACTTTCCTTATTTTGCTGGGAATCCATGCAAACCAAGTGTGCACATTGGGAACTGCCATTGCTGACTTGTGTTAACCCCTAGACGTAGACAGTACGCAAATATGTGGCCTCTCGGGTGGGCCTTGGTGTCTAGAGGCCGCGTATTTGCGTACCAATTTGCAGACACAGCTGTGCTGAGAGCACGCTCCCTGTGGGCTCCCGGCACCGTTCCCAGCTTTTAAAACAAAGCTTTCTGATCATGTGACTGCCAATCATGGCAGTCACGTGATCATAAACTCCACTTCCCGGCATCTGGATATCCTTAAAGGCTTGGGAGGCGCCAGCACAAAAGGGGTTAAAGCAACTCTGTAGCTTAAAGTGGTTATAAATCTCAGACATGAAATATGAACAAAGCATATCCATCTATAATGTGTACTTGTCTCAAGTAAGAGCACTAAGTGTCACCTTTGTCTGCTGCTTCATTCCTCTGCTATCAGAATGACAAAGCAAGACACCAAGAGAAAAAAAATGTGACAGGGGAGGAGCCTCTGGCTGATTGACAACCTCAGTTCTCTGTTCTTGTGTGCTGTGTGAAAGGGGTGGGGGTTTCCCTTCCCTTCCCTCCAATCCGGTGTGGGAACTCTCCTCACTGACCTCCCATGGAGTGCGACTTCAACTCTCCACCCCTTTTTTTTCTGAACTTCGTTTCATCTGTTTGTATCACCTGAGGCCAGTCACTTCACTGGGTTCATGGAAGGGTTACAAGCACTTTAAGAGCTGATTTACATCTGTAAATTGCATTTTTTGTGTTTTACATGTTTTAGGTGCGTTAACATTGATCTGTATATAACATGACTTTTCATAAAAGCGCAATAAAGGATTTAATTTTTTTAATGCCCCCAAACATAAAATGCCCGGGTGTGAATAGGGCCCTAAGCCCAGCTCTGTGATGGGGGGGGGGGGAACCCTTGCAGTGGGACCCCCCTTTTCTTCAAGGGTTAAATACTTGTTAACGCTAGTGGATAGAGGTGGGTCATTTTTCTGGTGCCTGGAGTTGAGTAATAAACTGTTCCATGCACGACAGTGAGCTGTCCATGCTGCAGACCTGCAGTGTTCTTTGAAATAACCTGGGATTTTTTCCCAGAAAGGTAATCGGTGAATCAGCCTCCAGGACCTTACCTCCACCACATATTGGATATTTATTTATTTATTTTTTTTTAACCACATAATGACTGCAATACGTGTGTGGTTTACCAGGGTTATGGCTCAAGCTATCAGCCATAACCCTGTTTTTCTTTTTTTAGCTGGCGATTATTTTTTCACATAAAAGTGATCTAAGTGGCTGATTAGCCTCTGGATCCCTTTTAGAAGTGGGAGGGGTCACTCCTGCCACTCGCCAGGGTTTTTTAGGACTTTCTTTGGAAGCCACCCGATGGTTTGCACGGCTGGTCACAGAGACGAGGCGAGACCAGATTGTTTCTCCCCACCTCTATGATCTACGAGGACCAGAGCGATGTCATGACATCACTTCTGGTGTAGGGCGGAAGTAAACAATTATTTTTTTTTTTTTTTTTAGCATAAGATCAATGTTTGGTGCGTGTTTTTTTATTTTTTAATTTTTTTAATCTTTTGCGTTCAAAAATAGAGGGGAGATTTGGGGTCTTATAGATCTCTCCATAAAGAGTACCTGTCGTCCCTTATTTCTATTACAAGGGATGTTTACATTCCTTGTAACAGGAATAAAAGTGCTAAAAAATAAATAAATGAAGGGATAGTAAAAAAAAAAATATATATATATTAGGGCTGAAACAACTAATCGATTAATCAACAACTAATCGATTATGAAATTAATCGATTACTATTTTCATAATCAATTAATCGGCCAGTAACATAATGGGGTTAAAAAAAACTAAAACGAGCCCTTTATAGTACAAAAAGAGCAAATAATGGCTAATGTAGATGTTACTTTCACAGTTCTACAGTAAAAAAAGGAACCCCTTACAGTAGCGATTATCTGCTTTTTTTTGTACTGTAAAGGGCTAATTTTAGTTTTTTTTTTTAACCCCATTATGTTACTAAACGTCTTAGACCTGGTTCACATCTATGTGTTTTTTGGTGCTTTTTTGCAGAAGCGCACTGCAGTTCATTACCATGGTTTCCCATTGGACACGTTCACATCTGTGCTTTTTGCAGCAATTTGTGTTTTTTAATCTGCCCAACAACAAATTGGCCAAAAAAAATGCAAAAACGCAAATCGCCGCAAAATCACGTGCGCAAAAATCAAAAAGCACTGCAGAAACAGATCAAAAGCAAACTGCATAGGTGTGTAGCGAGCCTTATTCTGGCCACACGGATCAATTTTCAGACGAGAATATTCAGATGAAAAATCTTTGTACAGTCGCTGAATGAAAGAATTTTCACTTGTTTTTAACATTCTGTTTTTAAAATTTTAATTTATGAACGAAAACCACACACTGTCTGAAAATTCCTTTGACCAAGAAGTTTTCTATTTCCGAATTTTCCCGTCACTGTGGTTGAAAATGAACGTCAACTTGACCCCACAAACGATTAGAAAATCGAACGAACGTTCTTAAAATGAAATTTTTTTTTGAAGGAAGACATTTGATCTCTGAGTCTGAAAATATTTATCAGATTCACCCTTTAATAGTATGTACAGTATATCTCTTCTCTAACAGTTTATACAGTATATCTCCTCTAATCAGTGCTGTATTTTGGCCAAGGCCAACTAGGCCTAGGTATAGGGCGGAACTTTGAGGGGGGGGGTGGCAAAAGGCCGCACCCCCCGAGAACGGAAACTGCGCCCTCTACCCGCACAACAGGGCCACCAGGAGTACAGCTTAGGAGTGGCGTCGCGTGTGCGGAGGGAGCCAGAAAGCCGTCAAGCCGCCCCTGTGAAGCCTTGCTTCTCTCTCTGAATGGCCCTCTGCTGTGGCCAATTATGGGGAGGGAAACAGCGGGCAGGAAGCTGGGCTGCGGCGCAGGGAAACCAATTAGAGCCGCTCTCTCTTCTCTCTTCGGCTGACAGAAAGGGGAGGGGGGCGAGCGAGGGAGTTCTCTGGTAAATTGAGCAGCAGCACTGTGACAGGGAGAGGAGAGATGCGGGCTGTCTGTGTATCTCCCCCGCTCGCCCCCTCCCCTTTCTGTCAGCCGAAGAGAGAAGAGAGAGAGAGCGGCTCTAATTGGTTTCCCTGCGCCGCCTCATGGGAAAAGTAGTCCCTGAAGAGTGGCGGCCCCTGTGTGTCCACAAACATGCTACAGCCCCCAGCATGCATGCACTCTGCGGGGGGGTGTTACAGGAGGAGAAAAAGAGTACTGTGCTGCAGGAAGCCAGAGAGCCACGCTGTACCCGCACCACCAGAGAGCCACGCTGTACCCGCACCACCAGAGAGCCACGCTGTACCCGCACCACCAGAGAGCCACGCTGTACCCGCACCACCAGAGAGCCACGCTGTACCCGCACCACCAGAGAGCCACGCTGTACCGGCACCACCAGAGAGCCACGCTGTACCCGCACCACCAGAGAGCCACGCTGTACCCGCACCACCAGAGAGCCACGCTGTACCCGCACCACCAGAAAGAAAGCCACATTGTTCCCGCACCACCAGAGAGAGAGCCACGCTGTACCCGCACCACCAGAGAGAGAGAGCCACGCTGTACCCGCACCACCAGAGAGAGAGCCACGCTGTTCCTGCACCAACAGAGAGCCACGCTGTACCTGCACCACCAGCCAGGGAGCCACCCCACCAGAGAGAGCCACGCTTTTCCTGCACCACCAAAGAGAGAGCCACGCTGTATCTGCACCACCAGAGGGGGAGAAAGATGAAGCCACTGCCGGGGTACAGACATGCTACACTACTGATTAGAGTCAGCCTGGGCAACCCAGAGTGAGCGAACGTCCAGCCGGAGGGATCACTGTTGCAGTTTCACTGGGTCTGGTAAGAGAGCCTGTTGGCCATTATCCATTACTGTTCCCAGGAACTGAGCTATTAGGAAGTGCCTAATCTGATATCCTCTAGGCCTTATTGACCGCCAAAATGCGCTCCAACGCTGGGCCTCCAGTCCAAAAATTAAGGGGGGGGGACACAATTTTTACCGCACCAGGTGACACCAAACCTAGTGACGCCACTGTCCCGGAGCCCACAACAAGTTCCGGCACTGAGCTTCGGTAACTGGCCATACAGGGTGCACTAGCGTGGGCACCCAGGACATCTGCCACCGGGGGTCCCACAAGCGCCGATCAGCTTTTCGTAGCAGCTACCACCTCTCTCCCCACTGTCAGCCACACACACTCTTTGGCTCCTCCTCCTTTTCGGCTCTATTGTTCTAGTGTACACAGTCAGGAGGAGGAGGAGCCACAGAGGAGGGACACGACTTCAGTGCAAAAGCCACGCTGCCGGTCTGAGGTCTGTGTATAGTTTACAGTGGAGGGGGACACAGTAACCGGGAAGGGGGGCAGATAACAGATGCACACATGGATGAGGGGAGGGGGGGTAATGGGATATGTGCTGGGTGCTTTGAGAGGGGAGAGGATATGTGCTAGTGGGGGGGGGGGTCTGATCCTCCCCTCCCAAAGCACCCAGCACATATCCCCTTACCCCCCAAATGAAAAAATGCGGCATCCCTCTCTGTCCTCCTCCTGTGGTGTCCCTCTGTCCTCTTCCCATGAAGATGACGGGGCGGATCTTAAAAAGGAAGAGGTGTGGCCTTGACAGGAAGGGGTGGGCCATATTTAAATTAGGGGGTGCGCGAGCTTAGTCAGGCCTAGGGCAGCACAAAACCTAAATACACCACTGCCTCTAATAGTATATACAGTATATCTCTTCTGTCTGTTATTCTCAGAGTGGATTAGATATTTTGCTCCCTAACCATAAAGTTGGCTATTTATATTTACCACTGCATAGAGATATTTAAGAATACATTGCCTTTTTTTAAAACTTTACATATTAACTAAATTTATAGGCCACATTTATTTTTTTTTTTTAAGGTTATTAATCGAAACAATAATCAGCCAACTAATCGATTATGAAAATAATAGTTAGTTGCTATATATATATATATATATATATATATATATATATATATATATATATATATATATATATATATATATATATATATAAGAAAAATTTAAAGCGTCCTGATCCCTCCATACTTAATAAGTGAATACATATGTAAGTCGCACACGCATATGTAAATGGTGTTCGCAACACACATGTGAGGTATTGCAGCAAACGTTATAACGAGAGCAATAATTCTAGTGCTATACCCCCTCTAACACTAAACAGGTAGCCTGAAAAAAAGTGTCGTCTGTGGAGATTTTTAAGAATCGTAGTTTGTTACCATTTCACGAAAGTGCACAATTTTAAAGCATGACATGTTGGGTATCATCGATTTACTCGGCATATCATAAATTTTTATATATTGCCCAAAAAAGTTGGTTGGTCTATACAATCAAGAGGACTAATGTGCTCTGTTCCCCGTTTTGGTAACAGGTTTACTTTAAAATTTTTTGGATTTCTGGATCATGTTTGGATATGGCTTCTTCTTTGCATGATCGTGCTTTAACTCGCAATTTTGTATGGCTTGGTGAACTGTTAAGTATTTGTGAGCCAATGCAGTGATGTCTATCACAGAATCATGCCTGTTTTTAATACAGTGCCATCTGAGAGCCCAAAGATCCCGGGCCTTCAATATTGCGTTTCAGCCTTGTCCTTTTGCACACAGAGATTTCTCCAGATTCTCTGAAGCTTTTGATATTATGTACTGTAGATGAGGATATATTTAAAGT